>RJWT010034346.1:0-13687 GCA_004365215.1 Cuniculus paca
GCTGCCCTGGCCAATGAGGCCCCGGGGGCGGGGTGGCGTGGCTGCTCCGGCGCGGGTGACCAATGGGATCGCGGATTATGGGTGGGCCGGAAGAGGTGGGCGTGGCCGGAGTCTGAGTCCAAGGTTTCCAGCGCAGCAACTGCCAGAGCTGCGCGGAGGTCTGAGCTGAGCGGACGTGGGGCGCTGCCCTCCACGGGAGACGCCTGCCAATGCTTTCTCGTTGGGACGCAGACTCTGCTTTTGGAGGTGAGAGCGTTTTTATTTTAAGAGGTGGCGTGGGGCATGTAATAGTGGTCTTGAGTCTGCCGTTAAACATGTGGTAGTAGATCCTCCAAGGTGAGATTACCTTCTATGAGTTTTCTGCCAAAAATTTAAAAAAAAAAAAGGGAGGAGGTGGGAAGGTTGGACTTCTGTGGTTATGGCGACTTGGACCAGATTCTGGGTACTGGGTTGTCTTCAGAATGAGGTCTCTTGAGGTTTGGGGACCAAGGGCAGTATACAAAAGTACACACTATGCCGATTTGAGTAGATCAAAGAATTTGGGTTGCGGTTCATTCCAGCGTTTGCCTTGTACTGCGTACGTTTCATGTCTCAGGTGGTTCGTTTACTGAAACAGGTTTTATCAAGGTTCTGTCATTGCTTTTTTAGGAAAAACAGAGAAGACTTGTTTTAGCGTCTTATTTCACAAGAATAACATGTCTGTTTCTTCCCCAGCAGTCTTGTAGCTGGATCACCAAGGAAAAGAAATTCCAAAGCAGTAGGAAAAAAGTATTTCAGTTTGGGACACTTACTTGCCCCTGGAAATGGGGAATGGACTGTCAGACCAGACGTCTATCCTGTCCAGCCTTCCTTCCTTTCAGTCCTACCACATTGTTATTCTGGGTTTGGACTGTGCTGGAAAAACAACAGTCTTATACAGGTTGCAGTTCAATGAATTTGTAAATACTGTACCTACCAAAGGATTTAACACCGAGAAAATCAAGGTGACTTTGGGAAATTCTAAAACAGTCACTTTTCACTTCTGGGATGTAGGTGGTCAAGAGAAATTAAGGCCCCTGTGGAAGTCGTACACCAGATGCACAGATGGCATCGTGTTTGTTGTGGACTCGGTTGATGTTGAAAGGATGGAAGAAGCCAAAACTGAACTCCATAAAATAACTAGGATATCTGAAAATCAAGGAGTCCCTGTACTTATAATTGCTAATAAACAAGACCTGAGGAACTCACTGTCTCTCACAGAAATTGAGAAATTGTTAGCAATGGGTGAACTGAGCTCATCAACTCCTTGGCATTTGCAGCCTACCTGTGCAATCATAGGAGATGGACTAAAAGAAGGACTTGAGAAACTGCATGATATGATAATTAAAAGACGAAAAATGTTGCGGCAACAGAAAAAGAAAAGATGAATATCGATACCTTTTGTATCTGTGTGGAGTAGGTTTTTCTCTGGTCTGATTTTGACAAATGGAAGCGTGTCTACAGCCTGGTTTGCCTGTTTGCCCCTCCCGGATGCTATTAAAGCTTTGTTTTGTTGAACAGTCAGATGCCCAACTCTGTTTCCTTGTGGAAGATGAGCAAATGCAGTGCTTCTTAAAGAGGTCTCTTCTCCCTACCCCACATCTTCTGGTACTACCATTTTGGGAAGGCAAGCAAGGATAGTAAATTGACCAGAACACAGTTGTGGAAATTTGATCTGAAGTTAATGAAATAAAACTTTGAAGAGTGTCTGTTAGTGTTTTGTGCTTATATCTTTTAGGGGGAAGCCTTTGCAGAGAAATTGCCTACAAGGCTTTGTATGTAAGGTAAAATGCTGATGAATGGAAATGTTAAGGTAGATAATACACACACATGCATATACAGTTATACCGATCTATATTGATGTGCTGGGACAAGAGGAAGTGTTTGCTTTTTTAAATTTTGGCTGGATAGTTGTTAGCATTTTCTGGAATCAAATAATTTAATGCTATCTCTTAATTCTAGAGAATTTTTTTTAAAGTTGGTCTAAGCTGGGCATGGTGGCACATGCCCATAATTTCAGCACTCGGAAGGCTGAGGCAGGAGGATCCTTGCAAGTTTGAGACCATCCTGGGTTACAAAGTGAGCTCAAGACCACCCTGAACTGCACAGCGAGACCCTGTCTCAAAAAGACAGAAAAAAAGTCTAATAAAAATGTCTGAGGTATCTTCAAGTGCATGGACTAGTTTTGACAAAGCATGTTTTGGTGTGTAGTTTACTTTTTAGAAATAGTTGTGCATCTTCCTATACAATTTTAAAACAACGTTCTTGGGATTTGGTGCTAATATAGAAATGGTTGGTTGTCAAGCACTTTCACATGAAGAACCTAAAATCTACTTGATTCTTATATAGTAAATATGGGCATGTAGATTAATTTTAAATATATATGCTTGGATACATATATGGATTTATGAAGAAAACAGTTACTGAATTCAGTCAAGAGGATATAATTACGATAAATATATAGTCTCTAGTTAAAAGACTTTTGTTAATATTTGCTGGCTGAAAACAGATGTGTTTTTTCATATATTTTTGTAGTATTTTGGGAAGAGCAAAAACTTTATAAAACAACATCCGATATGCTGTGGAATGAAAATGTAAGAGACATATATGCGTTCTGAGCTTTAATTTTTTGTTTACCAACTGAACAGTATTACTAGGCCTGTGCAGTCCTGATTACGGGGAGAATTGGCACAGCACTGCAGATAAGAATAGTAGCAAAGCTGTTTTTTATGAAGATTCACTGGTGCTGTTTGTATTGTAATAAAAACAAAATTTCGCAAGAAGGGAAGATACTTAATTCTTACTTCCAGGGAGAAACGTAATTCCAGTAATCGTATATTGGCAAGTAAGTGTATTTATTTCCTATTTGTAAAGCCAACAGCTGTTTATCCTGAAGTCACCAAGAGAAATGCACTTTGCTAGCAGGTTTTGGGTTTTCTTTTTGGGTTTAAATTTTGGTCTTTTTTTTTGGTTTTCCAGTGGCATAACTTGAAATTTTGGAAACTTGGTTCTTGTTATACACAAAATAAAGTAACTTCCTGTGGAACTTTCATGTTAAATGTACTTGCATTAGTAATGATTATTTAGAATGTTTATATTTATAGAAATGTAGATAATAACTACCAATAAACTACTTGAGGTATTAGGGTAACAGTGTTTGACTTTGTGTATGAATTTCAATTTTGCCTGATGCTTTTAATTAGATGTGTAAAAACAACGTTGACCAGGTGGGCCAGTTTTATAATAGTTTGTATTTTCTCAGGTGACACAGCTGTCAAAGGCTATTGCCTTTCTAAACTTTTTACTTGCTACATAAACTAGTTTTATGTTGACTGTTTTGAAAATTACTTTCCAGCCTAGTAATTTGATAAGCAAACCCATGAATTTTTAATATTTGGTGAAAAAAGAAAAAGTGGCATGAGCATTGTACAAATTTTTATTTATGAAAGTTTAACTATAAAAAAGAAGTTTAACTATAAAACTTACACGATTTTTCAAATTGGTGTCACTTTCTCCACCTATCCTGGCTATTAATAATAGGCTAATAAAAGGTCGCAAAATATACCCAAAGGAATTGTTTAGGTAATACTTTTATATATACTGTAATTTGTTTTTTAAAGGTACACCTTTCCTCAAGTCAGTCCCTCTCTCTTTGTTTCTCTCTCTCCCCTGTCTCTGTTTCCATCTCTGTATCTGTGTCTCTGTCTCTGTCTGTCTGTCTTTGTATGTATGTGTGACATGTGTGCATGTGTGTGCGTGTGTCTGTGTTGGGGCTTGTATTTAGGACCATAGGCATGCTAGATTCCCCAGCACCTAAAGTAATTTCTAAAATCTTACATTTGAAATTACGTAGGATGGGACAACTCCAAATTATTATCACAGAACACAGTAAGACACCTAAAGAGATTTAAATGTTCAAGAGTTGTTCTAAAATGGACTAACAGTTGTATACTTTAACCGTCATAGTCTCACTAGTAATCACAATAAAATGAAGTAAATCCTTATTGGAAGTCAAATAGTGTAGTTTAATCATAAATATATGTATATGAAAAAATTAGTGGTCAGTAGGTAGTGGCTTATGAGCAGAGAAAAAAGCGTAGACTTTGAATGTTGTACAAGGTGTTTGAAAGTGGAAAAGTGTCTCACTTATTCATAATGACCTTGAATGAAATCTGTGGTAGTGTTTGAAGGTTCTACGTGGTAATTTCATCATTAATGCAAACTGATTTCATCAGTGATAAAAGATACCAAAAAGTGTATTCAAATTCAGATAATATAAAAATCAGTACTTAGTGGGTACACCTTAGAATCTTGGATATGTCATCACTGTGGATGGAAAGAGGGAGGCCTCTGGAGGTTTGAGTTTTACTTTTAAATTTAGAACATTCTGGAAATGGATAGTGGTGGTGTGGAATAGTGTGATGTTTAAATGAAGGTTTTGTGTGAGCCAATATAGGATGCCCAACTAAAAATTAGAAGTTAATATTAAAAGTATTTGAAGGTCAAATATAATAGTGTCAGCAAACCATAGCCAGATTATGTATCTAATTCTATGCATGCAAATTGAAAATATTGAATACTCAGTAGGAGGCTGGTACAGGAAAATACTAAATGTAGTGGTGAACAGCAGCGTGAGCTTTGAAGGCAGAGCAGTGCTCATTCCTGACGCTCTCACACTTACTCATGACTTTTTAGCAAATTTCTTGAAACTTAGGAATGCTCTCCTGGTAAAATGAAAACTATCACCACTTTGAGAGGGTTGAATGACATAATGCACACAAACTACCATCACTAATTCATAAAACCAATAAATGGCACCTTTTACTAATCAGTAGGAATCACTGTACTGAGAAGCCCGTGGTATTGTTGGTAATTGCCATGAAAGTTCACGTTTCAATACGGAATCAACCTTTAACTACTTTTATATTGGGGAATTTAATATGCTTTCAGCCTTAGTTTCTTCATTTGTAAACTGAAGATTATTCTTACTATTGGAGTTTAAAAGGATTAAATGAAACTCTAGCAAAGTTCCTGAGAAATAGCATTTAGTGGATCATCATTAATAGCTAGAATATTTTCTGAAACATATCTGAAGAAAATACTTCAGAAGAAGAGTATGACAGAACAAGCTTTTTATTTGTTTTCTTAGCACTTGTTTACCATAGCACAAAATATGAGCTTGGCAAACTTGAGAAAGTCTAAGCATACTGAATTCTCTTGAAACCATTTCCTTACCTTCCTAAGGGATCAGACCATTTTAGCACAGTACAATCTTACCTTCCTTAACAAACTATTTTAAATCATGGAATTTGGGGGCACAGATATAAATTAGAATATCTCATTTTGCAGAATTAAAATTTGGAACTGTAAATTGTGGTTCTTCAAAAGTGCCTCAAAATTGTTATCAATAATTCACCATTTAATGATAAATAAGAACCTGTACACTGATGCTTTTATGGAAACTTACCAGTATTTGTGGGCACATCTGATCGATGATGGTGCATATTTGTATTTGTAGGCAGATACACGTGCTGTTATTTTCTAGATACTTTTAAGTTTTTGGTCTTGTTTTTATGTCCTCTGCTTACATTTTATGGGAGTTAAGATTATCCATTCTGGGCAAGACTGAATATAAGCACATTGAGTAGAAAATCCTTGGTTTTTAGGAAACATAAAGCCTAACTTTTTTCTTGGATTCTCTACTCTGGTTCTATAATACGAAATTAAAGCAGTGCTAAAGCAAAAGTGTTACCTGGAATATTATTCCATCTTCAGTGCAGATCAGATATGTATTGTATGACCTGTTCTAGATGGAATTGGAATGAATTCACACAGTGGTGCTCAAAGTGTCTTCCCCGAACCAGAAATATCAGCTTTACCTAAGAAGTTGCTAGAAATGCAAAATCTCAGGCTCCCCTCCATACCTAGACATGAAACTTTGGAGCCGACCCTACCAATCTGTGGTCTTATAAGACCTCCAGCTGATTTGAATATTTATTAAAGTTAATTACAGATTAACAATTCCATCAGCTGCTAAACTGTTAAAATGGAATGGAAGTTATAGTTCAGTGGTAGAGTACTTGCTTGAGGCACTTGGTTAAATCTTTAGCACACATACAAAAACCCTCAAAATTTAAGAAGTAGGATACAGTTTAATTCCAATACTGCAAAAATTCACACTTATTTTTTTCACGAGTATGTTTGCTGTATGACACTTGGAGTCTATACTGGGCAGTGGAAGTGTTCTATGAAAATCTAGGTTCAACTAGTTTATATGGAAGACATCTGAGACAGAATCGTATGTTTGAGGAAGAACTCTTCCCATTTCAACTCTGCATGCAATAAGAATATGAATATTTTTCCTGTTGTAGTACTTTTTAATGCAGAAACAATAAGCAACATGTGATTAGAAATTATGGGCATCCACTCAAAGTATTATTTTAAGTATTAAACTAGTTCTGTTTCCCGTAGTTCAGCATAAATCAAGATACACTGGAATGAGTCAATGAAAAACAGTATCCTATGGAACATTTTTCAAAATTTGTTATATTTCAGAATGGCTTAAAGAGATTTTTAAAAATCCCTAGACTTGGCTTCACACATTTTGAATCAAATCTCTGGGGGAGAGGGCCAGTAATTTATACTGTAACACTTCCTAGGATTTTTAACATGCCTAGATCAGCCAGATTAAGAAACTGTTGCTTTGGAACTTAAACTTTAGGGGCTGAGGATGCCAGGAAGATGAGACTTTAAGTAGCAAGAGTAATGGTATCATAAACTTCCCTACTGAAAATTTCCCTGGCTATCTTAGATACCTTTGCTTCTACGTAGTGGAATGTTTTCATTGGCTTAGCATTTATGACCAACCAATGAGAACATTGATCTGTGGATGTCCCAGAGCAGCGGGATCAGAGGAAATCTGCAGTGAGTGCAAAGAAAGCAATATGGAATAGACACTTTCCCTTTTGATTTTATGTATACTGTATTTTATGCTTCAGAGGTATATAGCATCTTAGAAATTTACATGGAGTTCTGCTCATTTCACAAATGGTAGAGAGGCATCAGGGATTTAGATGAAGTACAAGCTAGTGACTTACTGTGTTGCTTTTCTACAACCCTGTTGGGAACTTCGGAGTGTTACAGATTTCAGTGATCTTAAGCATAGTGATTTTGGGGACTAGCAGATATGATAAGGGAAAATGTAAAGACCCATGGTAATAGTGATACTTGAAGATAATGGGCAGAGCCAGATGGCCTAAACCAATAGATTGGGGCAATTTTTTCACCTTAAAATGGCAACACTACCTCTTACAGGGATGTGTTTTGAAAGAAGCCTTTGTGAGTCACTCAATGTGATTTCTGGCAAATAGAATAAACGTTCACTCAAGAAATATTTGAATGACTGTCTCATGCTTCCAAGTGTGTGGGATTCGGCTGTAAGTATTTGTCCTACATTGGAAAGTAGGTTCCACAAGGACAGGGAGCTTATTTATTGTCATATCCCTGGCTTGTAAGGCTATTTATATACTGAACACAGATGAACACAATAAACTCAGTTCTGAGTTTGATGAGTGAATGAAGCTCAATTCCAAAAGGGTATTCAGACAAAAGTTAGTAAAACAAGTTGAATGGAAAGTGCTGTGGGAGAAATGAAAGGCTGAGGATGAGAAAACAGTGGGACTTACTTCTTTTGATAAAGTGACTGGAAAAGAAACAAAGGGAGAGGTTCAGGAAGAGAGAACTTTGTGTTTAGAGGCTCTGAGATGGAAGATCACTTAAAGGAGTTGAGAAGTTAGTAGATTAGTATGGTGCCCAGAGAAGAAAATGGCAGAATATACAGGCTAAAGAGCTGAATAAGGGATTTATCTAATCTGACAATTGTGTCTTTAATAGAGTATGGTTTATTTAGTTCTTTATGTAGTTAACTAAAAGTTAGTATTTGTGTTTAAATTTACTGTATTTCCCCATTGGTGTGATCCTTTTATATTTTTTCTTTCTTTTAGACTTACTGTTTTTAATCTTTTCCCCTATATTGTTATAAATTGTTTTGCTGTTAATTTTGTTACCATATTTACAACATGCATCCTTGACTGACTATAGCTTAATGTACACAAGTACTTTTACCAATTACACTTTTTGGAAAATAGAAACATTTTAAACCCGTTTTATCCTCCCTTGTGATACGAGTTTTTGAAGTTAAAAATTTATTTTTATACATTTAAGATCCTGTAAAACATGACCATTATTTGCGTATTTATCTTTTCTGTAGTTTTTTCTCTTGAATCTGTTTTTAAACATGTTTTTCAGTTTGTATTTTTACTAATAAGTGTTTGCATTGCATGATGATCATATTCTTTGTGGGGAGCCGGCACATGTACGCTGCACATCTCAATTCCTTTCTTTATACCTTCTCCCTCCTCTGCCTTGCTTTCCTCACCATCTCTTGATCCCCGAGACCTGTGTCCCTACTTCCTGTTAATCTATTATTTATTTTGCTCTTTTTCTTGAATCTCTTAAGGTACCATCTGGGGTTATTTTCCTTGTGCCGGAAGAACTTCCATAGTGTGTGTTCTTTTGATAGGAATGTGCAGATCTTACATATATGGCTTGAAGCACCTGTCAGCTGATATCACCTAGATATCTGTGGACCTTTTTGTCTCCTGTTTTTTAAATCAAATTTTGCCTTTTTGTTTTCTGCTTTTTATCAAATTGTCTTCACACATTGTAAATAAAATTTTTTTAGTAATGATTTGTGACTCTGTCAAATGTCACCTATCTCCTGAGAGAATTTACTTTTGCAACTGGCTGCAAGAATTGGGTTAATTTCTCTGAGCTTCTTTTCATCTTTCCCCCAAATCTACATTGTCTTTGTAGCTCTCTGATGGCTTCAGGCAGTTTTAAGAACAAAAATTGTCTAGATTTTCCATTTTCTCTCACCTAGAAAACTGGTCTGAAACAGAATAAAAAATAAATTTTATTCTAAGTACAATATAAAAGTGTGAAAAAATTTTAAGAAAAGTGTTAGCACAATCTGATTCCCAGTTTAAAGTGATCTTAAATTACTTGTTTTATCATCTTATCCCTAAAAAGTCTAAAGTTCCCTTTCATCTACATTTGTGCTGTTACCATTTGGATAACTAGTCACTAGCCTGAATTATTTTTTTAAATCTCAGTTTCTTCTGAAAGCTGTGTAACATACCAGTGTTAGATTCTTTTATGTCTGGCTTGAAAAATTAAAAATGGTTATGCAGTGCTTTCAGTAATATTAGTGGTTACATTTTATAGAAAAGTAGATCCGCTTAAGGTGATAATTTGCTGAAGATTACAGAGGCATGTTGAATCTAGGCCTCTTTAATTTGAGAACCTAGATCAGTTATTTCATATTATAGCTATGCACAAATGTTCCTTGATTTAGTGTTGAGGTTACATCCTGATATCCGATGTAACCTGGAAATATCACAGGTTGAAAACACACAATATACTTATTTTACTAAACATCATAACTTAGCAACACGTACTCAGTTACGATTTAAGTAGTAATTAAAAGTGAAAACTTTTGTTGTTCATGCTCATTGATGTCAAAGTCACTTGGGTTAAATTTGATTAAAGAAGGAGCTTTCCCATTAAGTGACGGGGGCTGTCAGAATGGTAGAGACTGCACTGAGAATGTGGCTGCTTGGAAAGACCTGTGCTGTGAACATTTACTTATTTTTAAACGAGGGACTCATGATTTTAAAATCATGTAATCAGAAAGTGCTGTGTATGGACAAGCAACACTATATTTACCCAAAATAGCATGAGTAAATGTATAGTTATTCTTTCATCCATACATTAATACCACAAATCTTCTCTATAGAACTGTTAAATGTGAGAAGAATACAAAAAAGTTATCATGTTGAGTGAAAAAAAGTTTAAAACAGTCTTTCCAGATGTAGTTTCCTAAAAGATAATATAAAGTGAAGGCCTCAGCCAAGAAAAGCCCCAGCATGGCTCAGTGCACAGCTAAGATTTCAGAAAAAGCTGACTTTTTCCAAACAAAAGAACATGAAGTAAAGTACAGCTGAGCCGTAAGTTACTACATTCTTTTCAGCTTTGTTTTTATCTCTTTTCAGAGATATTTGACAGTGACCTATATCATTATCAATGCTATTCTAGAAGATGAATTCTATTTACCAAAATGTTTAATTTTATTTCATATATATAAACACACTAAATGTTTTAAAAAAGGGTACAATAGTTGAATAGTTTGTAATTTTTTATTATTTAATAGGTATGTTTATAAAAAGTTAAATATTTTTTGGCACTGGGGACTGAACCTAGGGCCTCGCACATAGGAAGTATGTGCCCCATCAATGAACTATACTCTAGCACCAAAATTTTTTCTTTTTTAGACCTCAGACAGAGGTTTTTTTTTTTTTTTTCTTTCCTGGTTTACAGAAGCTATCTTCGATGTTTGTCCATTTGTCATTTGTACTTCCATCACATATGTTATGGTTTGAATCTAACTGTCCCCCCAAAGCCTCACCCAGTCATTGGGAGGCGGGCCTTTCCAAGGTGGCTGAGTGTCGCATTTGTGATTGGTTCACTGTCTAGCGCTGGGATTGGCGATGTGAGTGCTGTGCCCACCCAGGGGTGGTAACCAGCATATACTCTAAGGGAGGGAAGGAGGTGTGCTCTCCCCTTTTTCTCGCCCTTTTGCTTTTGCTGCTTTTGCCATCTGCCGCTGCTGTGGTGAATGGCTGCCGCTCAGCCATGCCACCTTCCGTGGAGCCAGCTGATTATGGACTGGAACCGCCAAAAAATCTGTAAGCTAAACAAACCTTTCCTTCTTTGATTTTGGGCGTCAGGTATTTTCTCTCAGTAACCAGAGAAACGTAACCAAGACAATATATTTCTTCAGATATTGGGATAGGTATAATCCTGTAACCATGAGCAAGAATTGGAAATGTGGGTAAGTGGAGCTTTTGACATTTTTTTTATAAACAAAATTGCTATTGATGTTTACACATTAATCTAAACCTCAATACATGCCATTGATGCTTATCAGATTAAATTATCAGTTTCCACTTCAAATACATATTGTATCCTTGAAATGATTTGAACCTACTTAATATATTTTAAATGAATGAATTTCCTGTGTATCTTTTAGTGTCTTCAATTTTCTCGATTTGAAGTGCTAAAATTTCAGACCTGTTAGAATGGAAAAAGTTCACCGAAAGTGGAGATAATGTTTTGTAAAAGCTCACTAAGAAAGAAAAATATCCTATTATAAAACATGGATCCTAAAACCAGACTTCCTGTGGAAAAAATGCAAATTTGTTGTAATTTATCAGCTATATAACTTTGAATTGGTTATGTAACCTCTATGGGTCACATTATTCCCAACTGTAAAATGGGATAATGATAATTATTTTAGAGTTATTATTACAAGAAACAATGGATTTTAAATATTTAGAATCTTATCCTGCCCTTATTAAGCATTCAATAAATTATTGTTATTCACTTACCAATAAAATTTTTTAAACATTTTTTAATTAAAAAAATTTCAAATCAAGATAATAGGGAAGTAGCAATAATAATACACTGCATATTGCTATCTTCAGAGTAGTCAGGGTACAAGATACAGGCATGAGATATTGTACAAACAGTGTTAGCACAAACCTTTTCAATGAACTAAGAAACTAGCAGTATAACTATTTTAGCTATTATATATATATTATTATATATAAATATTATTTCTTTTTTTCCTGTTCCTTCCTTCCTTCCCTCCCCTTTTCCCTCTTCACCCATCACAGTTTCTCTTTTCTTTTGAACAGTTTCTTCCAAATTCACAATATCTGTTGTACATTTTGGGACCTGTTTTATCTGAAATGCCTCAAATATAGTGATATTTGCATAGATGATTATCTACAGTCTCTACCATTCTGTCAACTAATGTTATTTTCAGAAATAGCTCAAAATTTGAATGAACTCTCTCAATATGATATTTGTATCTGTACCAATTCTGTGTATTGCAATTGGTGGTCTGAATAATAATTGATAGAAACTAATAAGCATTTGTTAAAAATAGTACTGCATAAAGGAAGGGTGGATTTTGGCATAAATGAACATGAGAGGATTAAAGAGATTATTTGAAGAGCTATGAAGTTTGACTTCTTGGCTGTAGAGCAGAGTGGTAGGGTGCTCTGCTTTGAAGGTTGGAGCAGCACCCAGCCAGAGGTATGTTCAGGTGCCTTTGTTGGGTACCACTGAGCCCTGTTGTAATGAAATTCAGGTGAACAGAGGGCTTGTGCAGGAAGTTGTCAATATTTCTAAGAAATAAGCATCATGACTTTGATGAAATGTTGATAGCCTGGGATTTCACACATGTACTGTAACACTAAATTGGCCATGATCGTAAATGGGATGTCACTGTCATTCCTTTCAAACTACAGAGCAGTAATTTGGTAATGCAAGGACACTTGGGGTTGTGCCTTCTTTACCCTGAAATAAAAGGGAAAGGAATAGTCTGAGTCTAGTTTTGTCTTTGTGAGGTCTGAACCTCAGCTCTTTATAAGCATAGCATTTGGAGATGTGCTGACGTTTATATTAAGTTGTTTTTCTAGAAGAGTAGTTCCTGTGGAGAGCCACTACGTTTGCTATATTATGCACAACAGTGTGGGCACTACATGAATGTTAAATACTAATAATGACAACCCTAGTAATTCACTGGAAACGCATTTAGTGAGTCATCACTTAATTGTGTGCTTACCGTATATGAGCACATGTATCAGATTATTATATGAATTTGACTATTAAGACATTCAGTCACTGGACTCATAGTCAAATACTAGTACTTTAAATTTTTTTTCCCTTTTAGATTTAGGTCAATTTCATATTTCTAGAAGAAATGCAAGAAGAGTCCAAAAATGTCTGTGTTATGCACAGGTTGGCCAGTTGTCTCACTAATGTCTTTTATGACACAAGCATGTGATCCATGATCAGTATGGTACCAGTAGTCCCATTTATTCTGGAAAATTTCCTCCTTCCTTCCTTCTTTGACTTTTATGGCCAGGTTGTTTATGAAGATTACTGGGCAAACTGTCCATGACTATGGGTTTATCTAATATTTCCTTATAATTTTATCTAGGTAATACATTTTATAAACAAAAGTTCACAGATTTTCCTTACATCCCATCATATGACACATGGTAGCAGTTTTTTCCCAGTTGCTGGTGATGTTTATTTTATTTAAGTATCTGTAAGATTTCTCTGCTGTAAAGATGTTTATTTTACTATTATTATTATTTGTGTGTGTGTGTGTGTGTGTGTGTACATGCTAGGAAGTGAACCCAGTGCCTTGTGCATAAAAGACAAGAATTCTACCACTGAGCCACATCCCCAGCAGATATATTTAAAAATATTTTGGAGTTAGTAATTATTTTGTGAGAGGAAATTTTGAGCCTGTAAAATTCTTCTCAGCCTAGTTTTGCCCATTATTTTTAGCATCCATTGCCATTTCTTGTCTGATTATTGCATTGGATGTAAAATGCTGATTTTCTAATATTTTTCATTCCTTCTATATTACTTAGTATTAAACTTATTTTAATTTATATCACTGAGGATTCATGAACTATGTTATTCTTAACTTTTTTCATATCTAGAATCTATATTCTAACTTTTTTGTTTG
>RJWT010034347.1:0-13705 GCA_004365215.1 Cuniculus paca
CTATAGATACCACAGTTTATTTACCCATTCACCCCCTGCAGTACTTCTTAGTTGCCTCCACATTTTGGCCATTAGGAATAGAAAAGGTGGATCTTCTGTTTCTCTCTACCCACACTGCCTGCCTGCAGAAAGCTCCTTCCAGCAGTGGTAGGGGAGGAAACACCTAGGCGGAGCAGGTAACCAATGTTAATTTCTTATTGTCTTGCCTTGAACTCTTGTAATGTTGTCACAATTTTGCTAGGTTTGGTTTTGTTCCATCTTGTTTTGTTAGATTTTACTGTGTTTGATTATATGGGCAGCTAGTTTAAACATAATGGCATGTATTAAGGCAATCGTGGCTGGTTTCTTACCGTCTTGTTTGTTGTCCTATAATGCTTTCATTCTTCTGTTTAAATGGTTTTACTTTGATTTGTTTTGTTTGACTTTATTATGTGAGAAGGTATAAGCAGCTATTTTGAAGAAAAAGAGACACTACAGAAATCATTGTCCATTTCCTGTTATCAAGTTTTAAAGTCCTGTAATGCTGTCATTCTTTTGTTTTGATTGGTTTTAGTCTGTTGTCTTCTTATTTGATTTCACTGTGTAGGAGCGTATGGACAGCTATTTTGAAGAGAACAAGAGGCACTATGGAAGCCATTGTTGATTCCCTATTGTCTTGTTTTGAAATCCCATATTGTTCTCATTCTATTGTTTTGATTGATCTTATACTATTTTGTTTTGTTGGATAGTATTGTGTGTGAAGGTATGGACAGCTATTACAAAGAAAACAAGAGACAGTAGGGTAGCCACTGTTGATTTCCTGTTGCCTTGTTGTGAGGTCTGTCTTACTTACATTGTTCTGTTTTGATTTGCTTGTTCTGTTTTGTATGGTTTTATTCTCTTTAAAATAGAAAAAGAAAAAAAAAGAAAAAGACAAAAGATTCAAAATTTTAAAAAAAAGGAATAGAAAAGGCATAAACATCTGTGTGCAGGTTGAGTAAAAATATAATGTTTTGTGTCCCTTGGTTAAATAGCAGAAGCATGATAGTTGACTTGTATGGGAAGAGTAGGTTTAACCCAAAGAGGCTGTATTGTTTGACATCCTCACAATAAATGGACACTTTTGTTATTTCATTTCCTCAGCAGGAGTTGTATTGTCAGGGTTTAATAAGTGTGCAGTGATATTTTATTTTTGTTATTTATTTGGACTGTGTTGAACCTGTAGACCAAACTGGAAAGAACTGATTTCTTGATAATATTGATCTTGCTATAAATCAATATGGAATATCTCTCCCTCATTAACTGTGCCAGTTAATCTTAATTGTCAAACTGCCTAAAGTCCTGAATAAGCAATGGAATTATGTGGCCATTGCAGTCATCAGTGGATTAACCCATTATTATTTCTAGCTGAATTTTCTATTAGAAGCCAGGCCCAGGAGGAAAAGCTGCATCACTGGAGCCCTGCCCTTGGAGAATATATCTTTCAGTCTGTGCACTTTCCGTGTGTTTGCTTTCTTAGTCGCATGAAGTCAGTTGCTTTATTCCAACCATATGATGTTTCTGCCTTGGAGCTAGCCAATTATGTACAATAAGGGACCAAAATAAGATTTCTCTCCTTTCATTTACAGATGTCAGGTATTACATAGGATAATTAATTGAGATAAATTTAGTGTTTAAGTAATGTCTTCTTACTCATTCAAACTTATCAGTAAACCACTTATGAGTATGTTATGCTATTCTCACATCAGCAAAACATTAATATCATCAACTAGGATCACCAAAACTATGTACTATGGAAGGAGAATTTACTCTATTTTAGTATACTTTATCTCAGTATAAAAAATTTCCAAATATTTCAGGTCTGCTAAAAAGTATGTGGTCATGTTTTCACATCTTTTGGAACTACTTCAACAGATTGATTATCTAGGTTTAACTAATAAAGCTTTATAATTTGTATGAAAAAAATGCAGTGTCCTGATTTTAAAATACAAAGTGCTCTTATTCTCAGAAAATTTCCCATGACTATTACCTCTCTTCAGTCTCTCTTTTGAAGGAAAAAAAGAAGTAAAATGAAATAAAATAGGTAAAATAGACTTAGCTTTGGCTTTGATTCGTTCTTTTCCTAATTCAATTTTGACAAATCTTTCAAAACTTCGAATTCTAATTTCCTAATACGAAAAAGATGCTAAGGTTGAATTTCCCAAGATAAATCCAATTCTAAAATTACATTGCATGAGATTTATATTCATAAATTATTTAGTTTTTAAATATTTTTCCTTGTAAGTACTTTTCTGAGTGTATAATCATTATAGACTTTTTCCAGGTAGTATTTATAAAATGAAATTCTAGTCAGAGAAACATGTGGATATGCATGGAATAAAGGAGACACCAACTGTTGTTGAATAGAATATTTAATAAAATAACAAAAGCAGCCATAAATTTGTTTGTCATTTGTTTCTAAACTTTTACTTTTCTTTAGAAAAATTTCATTTTATGCATGAAAGCCTGACTCCAACTTTAAGAAGTGATGCTATCATAGTTCTGTCCACCCAAGATTTTATAATTTCTCCCACATTTCCTAACTCGCTCTGGTAATCAGCATACATTTTTTTTCTCTACTTCCCAATCAGTTGATTAAAGAATTGAGCAGAATTTGGCCTATATTAGGCAGCATTATTTTATTTGGCATTTTCTACTGTGAATTTGTATAATTATTATTCATTTAAGTAATTCATTATCTTTTCCACTGAATTTTTTCTTCTCCCTAAATGTGCTACTCATCTGAAATTTCTAAAAAAAGTCCCTTTAATAAATTTTTACAATGATATGAAAATCTGTATTTGTCAACAACAAATATTCTCTGTTGATGTATAGACTTGCAATTTTTCCACAATCCTAGTATGTTTAAAAATATTCCATAGTGTTTGAGATGAGTTTCAGTAGCAATCATGACATATCATGGAGTAGATATGTAGCAGAGCTATAACAGATGCCTGGAGAGTAAGATGAAATCTTTTCTTCCCAACATGCATAGGATTTAAATAGTTTTCATTACTATAAAGGAGGGAAAACCTTAGATAAGAGACATCTGTTAGGGCCATGCTATCCCTGTGAAGGGGAGAGTAAAGAAATTTTCCAGACAATAAATTTCAAGTTACGCAGTTGGGCAAAGTTTTAGAAAAGTTGTGAGGTTGAGGTCAACTTCTGGGTATAGTGTGGGGTTCCGTGTTCTATGGCGAGGCATCTATGAATATCTTGAGTATAAATCTGGGAAGAACTGGTCTGAACATATCTGAGAAACAGGAACATCTCTTTCTAATCTGCCAAACTCATTTTTCTGTACCTTTAGAGGCTTAGTTTATTACCTTTACTATTAGATACAGAAAGTTTATAGACGCATATCCCTGAAGTTTTCCTATTCTCACCTCTGTGCTTAGCATGATAAATTAACCATCTGTATCTTCATTGTATGATATTGTAGATGGTGTTTCAATTTCTTTATAAAAATTGCTGTGTGGTTTTGAAAATTTAGACAATTTGACTTCTTTCTAGGCTTCAAAGCACAAATGTATGGCAAATTTATAAAAACTATGCATGCGTGGTTTCTGAGATGTTCCTCACCTGTTTTCTGTTGTCCTAATTTAACTGAAACTGAAAGTACTTGACATATTTTATTCAAAGTACATAATGAAATTATTTTTCTAAAAAATAAGGTATCTCAGCTTGTAGAATTGATTAGTACATATCAATATTTTTATAGACACCGCTAACAAACATACTTAAGATACTTCCAAAAGATGCCATTTGTGATAATGAGTGAATAAGGGACTATTCTATTCAAAACTAAGTGTCAAAAAAGTAACCTACACTTTAGCTTGGGAAAAAAAGGTCAGTATACTTCTTTTAATAAATATAATGATATTTCAGTACAAACAGTCCGGTTGGATGAGTATATGGTTCTAGTTGTGATGTGAGAAAATTGACATATTCTACATTTAAAATGAAAATAAATATTCCTTTTAAGTGGAAAAGTAAAATGCTTTGACAAGAAAACTTTGGGAAAAAACCATTTTTTGACTCCTTTATAAAACCATCATCCTGTTTTTAAACTCTAAATTTTTACAGATAGTGATTGACAAGGAATATTCGGTGTACTCTCAGGTAGACAGAGAAACATTTATAGAAAACAAAATTTATTAGATCTCCATGGCACCATTTCTAGCATGCTGTGTACCACTTCTGTTATTATCATTGCCATATGCACTGAGATCCTATTGACCCCACTCTTCTCCACCAGCAATCCAGTGTCCACACTGATGGCGGATAGAGGAGTGGGTACAGTACCAAAAGTGGTAGAGATACAGTCACATTTGAAGATCCTAGACCCTTGTTAGACTGCGACTGAGAGGCAGGGATGTAGTATGATATGATACAAAGAAAGTCCATGGGATTACCAGAATTAGACCCCAAAACCTTTCTCTTTGATCTGTATTAACTGAGGTTGTGAAAAGTTCTGGTCTTATCCATAATTCTTGCCAAGTGGACTAGAAAAATTAAGAACAGAGAGTTAACTGACATCATCACTTGTAACTGAAAGAATACTTATTAATATGAGGAATTAAAAATATTCCTAATAGGCAATAGGTACCAGGAGAGAAAGTCCTAACATGTTTCATTTCCAGTAGCCTGTAGTTTGAATGGTTCGTTTAAAAATCATACCTTGCTTTGATAAGGATTAAAATTCTCCCAATTTCCCACTTTCTTTCACAAATAAGTTGTTTCTGGCAACAGAATGCAAATACTGCTGATATATTTTTCAAGTTACCAAAAGTTTTGTTAAAGTACATTTTTAAGATTATATTATTTTCGCAGAATTTTGAACCCACCATCTTTCCTACTCATCACTCAATGTTCACACATACAAGTATATTTCATCTTCCAGTTTCTGTTTTTGATGCAGTTGATGGCAGAGAAAAGTGGGAGAGAAAAAAAAATGGACAATCAACCCTGATATATCTGAGTATTATACAGAAAATTGTATTTCTAAAATCACAGAATAGCAAGAATGAGACTTATAGTTGTGAGTCTGCTGATTGATATTTGTATAGAATCTCAAAGAATTTTAAGTTAGTAAATGGTCTTTTATTCAGCACTGATTTTCTAACATCCATTAAACATTTATTATGCATAAAAACACTCCCGAAATCAGTGTTTTCAGTTGTTAATAAAGCAATT
Organism: Cuniculus paca; assembly: GCA_004365215.1. NCBI lineage: Eukaryota > Metazoa > Chordata > Mammalia > Rodentia > Cuniculidae > Cuniculus > Cuniculus paca. The sequence goes on from RJWT010034347.1 coordinate 5,215, forward strand.
AAATTTCTTCTATTTTTGAGCTTGCATTGTAACATAATTCAAATGTACATGAACATCAAACCACTTTAATATTTTTAATAGTGACATAAAGTTTGAATAAACCATAAAAGATGACATACAGCTTGAAATTTGATTTCTGTCCATCAGTACTTTTTGAGTACTTCAACAAATATCACTGTAGATTTGAGCATAATTTAAATATGATATAAACACATTGTTCTTCAAAAATTACAAATAAAATATAATCATTTTTAGTGCATGACTGTGGAAAACCAGGTGAAAAACAAATCTAATGATGTCAGCTTCTATAAATGAAATGTTTTAGGTTCAGGTAAGATGAAATGAGTATGTACAATTAAACATTTTAACTATTCTGAAGAAAACATTTATTTTAGTACAATGAGAAACATTTAGAAAGTTGAAAAAATGTATGCAGTTAGGTATTTTAACCTTGTTTTCATCGCAATATTATTTAGAAATATACTTTCAAAAAGTTTATGAATAAAACTATTTTCTCTTTTGAAACTAGTATTATACTTAATATTTAGGTTTACCTTGGATTTATATATAGTTTATTATCTTTAAATAATGTGGGACCATGAAGGAAAGAAAATGAGAATATATCATTATTTGTCACATTTTTAATTGTCATTATTCCAGCTAATTTTGCGTATACTCTTACCAAAACAACTCAGGGGTAGTTTTCCATTCCTCATTTTTCATATTAGAAAATAAACTTAAACCTATAAAATTAAGTAATTTGAACACAAATTATTCTGTCTATTAGTCTATTCCTGCCTCTCTAACAAAATACTACAGATGGAGTCATTTATAAATGAAAGAGATGTATAACTCACAGTTCTGTAGGCAGGAAAGTCCAAGACCATAGTGGCAAAAGTCATTGTTTGATGAAAACTCATTTTCTGTTTTCAAGGTGGAGTCTTCTCGCTGCTTCTAATTATCACAGAAAGTAGAAGAACAAAAAGGGTTAGGGTGCTCCTTGCACCTACTTCATAAAATCACTAAATCCCATTTTTGAGAGCTTCTGCTTCATGATCTAAGCATCTCCTCAAGGTCTTCCTCTTAATATTATCACACTGGTGATTAAGTTTCAGCATATAATTTTGAGGAACCATAGCATAGATGTACAAAATTATAAAATTCTGTTTTTTTGTTTAATTTTTAGCTGTTTACTTTTATCAAAATACCATGGTTATATAAATATATTGTTCTATGTAATATATTCCTTGAGAAAATTTTAAATTCACTGAAGTTTTATAAAATGTATTAATCAAGGAGGAAATTATATTGTTTTGATGTTATACATTTCAACCTAATATACAAGCAGTTGCTTTTTGGTAGTTTTATTCCTTTTTTATTTTAAAGAAAAATAAAACAATAATAAAAATAATGGTACAAATTTTCAAAACAAGATTGCAGGAGACTAATAATGGTTAATACTTTGCACATTGTTGCTCAGATTACAAAATATAGGCATGAAAAATTGATCAAACAATACAGGCACAAAACTTTTTCAATGAACTAATAGCAATTAGTTGTATAAATATATTGTTTGTGTATTTATATATATTAATTTTTTTTCCTTCTTTTTCTCCTTTCACCCATCCCAATTCCTCTTTTTTTATTTATTTTTTTTTTTTTTACTTTTTGAGCAGCTTTTTCCCATTTCGCAATACCTATTGTGTATTTTGGATCTTATTTACTCTTTCAACTTTATACTCTAGGGAGACAATGCAGTGTTTACATCTTATTTATTTCACTTATGAATATGGCCTAAAGTTGCATCAATTTCCTTATATCTCAAATTTATCCTTCTTTATAGCTGAGTAGTACTCTATTGTATAAAAATGCCACATCTCTTTTACACATTCCTTGGTTGATGGGCACTTGAGTTGTTTCCAAGATTTAGCTATTATAAATTGTGTTGCTATAAACACGGGTGCATATGCATTGCTGTGATATGTCATTTTTAATTCTTCTGGGAAAAGAAGGGGAGTACTTGAGTCCAATGGGAGCTCGAATCCTAGTTTTTTGAGAAATCTCTACACTTGTTTCCATAGTGGCTGCACCAGTCTACACTCCCACCAACAGTGGAGAAGGGTTCCCTTTTCCCACAGCTCCACCAGCATTTGTCGTTGGTTGATTTCTCGATGACAGCCATTCTTACCAGGGTGAGATAGAATCTCAGTGTTTTTTAAATTTGCATATCACAAATGACCAATGATGTTGAATATTTTTCATATATTAATTTGTTATTTGTATTTCTCATTCGAGGAGTGTGTGTTCATCTCAACTACCCATTTTTGAATTCTTTGAATTTGGGAGATCTCGTTTTTTTAAAATTCTTTATATGTTCTTGAGAGAAGTCCATTTTATGAGGGACAGTTGGCTAAAGTTTTTGCCACTCAGGAGGTTGTGTTTTCACTCTGTTGGTGATTTTTTGATATGCAAAAGTTTTTTAATAAGATGAGATCCCGGTCATTGATTCTTTGAAGTGTTTCTCATGCTGTTTGGGCTTTGTTTATGCAGCCTCTGCCTAACCCTATGTCTTCAAGATTTCTACCTGCTTTCTTTTTCAGTAGATTTAGCATTTCTGTTTTAATATTTAGATCTTTGATCCATTTTGACTTTAGTGCATGGTGATAGACATGGTTCTAGTTTTAATCTTTGGCAAGTAGAGAGCCAGGTTTCTAGCACTATTTTTTAAAGAGTCTATTTTCTTCTAATGAACATGTTTGGCCCCTGTTTGTACTTCTAATTGGCTCTACTTGTCCTCAGGTCTGTTTTTTTTTTGGCAGTACCATGCTGATTTTATCACAATATCTTTGTAGTATTATTTCAAGCCAGGGTTTGTGATACCTCCTGCCTTGCCCCTTGCTCAGGATTTCCTTTGTTATTCTCAGACTCCTCTACTTCCAGGTGAATTTTACAAACATTTGCTTTAGTTCTGTGAGGTATGTTAATGGTATTTTAATCAGGATTGCATTAAATTTGTATAACAATTTTGGGAGTGTGGCATTTTTACTATGTTGGTTCTTATTATCCATGAGCAAAAGATATCTTTCCATTTTCTGATATCTATTCAATCTCCTTTTTCAGAGTATTATAATTTTCAATATACAAATCTTTTACTTTCTTTGTTAGATTGATTCCTGTTTCTTTTTTCTTTTCTTTTTCTTTTTCTTCTCTTTTTTTTTTTTTTGGATGCTATTGTGAAGAGTGTAGTGTCCCTAATTTCCATCTCAGTGAGTTTGTTGTTTTTGTACAGGAATGCTACTGATGTATAAATGTTGACTATGTATCTAGTTATGCTGTTGAATGTGATTATTAATTCTAGAAGTCTCTTAGTGGAGTTTTTGCAGCCTTGTATGTAGAATATTATGTCATCTGCAAATAATGGTAGTTTAACTTCTTCCTTCCCTATTCTTAATCCTTTTATTTCTCTCTCTTTTATAATTAGTCTAATATTTTCAGAACCATATTGATTATGAGTGGTGATCATGGACATCCTTGTTTTGTTCCTGATTTTTGAGCAAAAGCTTTCAGTTTTTGTCCATTCAGTGTGATGATTGCTGTTGGTTCTTCATAGATGGCTTTTATCAGATTGTGGTTAAGGTCATCTATTCCAACTTTCTGTAGTGTTATTATCATGACTGAGTGCTAGACTTAATCAAAAGCTCTTTCTGCATCTATTGAGTTTATCATGTTATTTTTGTTGTTGACTCTGTTGATATGATGTATTCCATTTATTGATTTGATATGTTGAACCATTCCTGTATTCCTGAGATGAATCCTACTTGGTCATGATGTATACTTTTTGTGATGTAAACCTTCTAATCTGAACAAATACTTTTAAGATAACAAAATGCAATATATTAACTAATGTTAATTTCCTATTTTTTTAAAATTCTGTATCAATTTTATCCTTTTTTCATCTGTTTCTAAGTAAGAAAATCTTCTTGATGATTTGCTGCATTCTGTTCACTAGTATCATATTGAGGACATTTACATCTATGCACGTTAGGGAGATTGACCTGTAGTTTTTGTTTGTTTGTTTGTTTTGTTGAATCTTTCTCTGGTTTGGGTTTCAGGGTAATATTTGCCTTCAGAAATGAGTTAGGGAGTAACACCTCCCTTTCAATTTCATTAAAGAGTTTGAGGAGTATTGGCATTTAATTTTCTCTAAATTTCTTGTATAATGAAACAGTAAATTCACTACAACCTGGGATTTTCTTTGTTGGTAAGTTTTTAATTAGTCTCATTAACTGATATTGGGTTATTCAGAACTTTTATATCTTCTTGATTCAGCTTTGGCAATTTCTATGTATCTAGGAATTGGTCCATTTCTTCTGTATAGAATTTTGAAGTAAGTATTGATGATCTTCTGAATTTTCAGAGTATTGTAGTGATTTAATCCTTTTCATTCCTCAATGCACAAATTTTAGTCTTTTCTTTCCTTTTTTTTGATAAGGTTTGCTAAAGACTTATTAATTTTATTTATTCTTTCAGAGACCCAACTCTTCAATTCATTAATTCTTGATATTGTTTTCTTGGTCTGCATTGCATAATTTCTGCTCTAATGTTTAATTTGCTGTCTTGTATGGGCTTAGGGTGTATCTTGATCTTCTTTTTCTAGAAGCTTGAATTGTAACATTAAGTTGTTTATCCTTGCTTGTCTGTTTTCCTAATGTAGGAATTTACTGATATAAATTTCCTTCTTAGGATTGCATCCCATAAGTTCCAATATATTGGATCTGTACTCATGTTTAGTTGTAGATGTTATTTAATTTCTTCCTTTTTATTATCCATGATGCATTGATTGTTTAGGAGGTTGTCATTTAATTTCGGTGTTTTTATGAAGTTTTTGTGGTTTCTTTTGCATTAATCTCCAATTTCATCACACTATGGTCAGATAATATTCATGGAACAATTCAAATTACTTTGCATTTACTTCATCATGTTCTGTGGGCTAGGATATGGTCTATTTTAGAGAATGTACTATGTGCAGTTGCAAAGAATGTGTATTCTGATGATGTTAGGTGGAACATTCTGAAAACATCTACAAAGTCCATCTGTTCACAGGTTTGGTTCAACTCTGCTATTTCTTTGTTTATTTTCTGTCTAATTGATCTATTTCTTTGTGACAATGGAGTGTTAAGTTGTCCCGTTAAAACTGTGTTATTGCTTATTTGATTTCTTATGTCTATAAATAATTGTTTTATATAGCTGGACACTCTGGTATTTGTTGAATACATATTTATAATTGCTATCTCATCTTCTTGAACTTTTTCCCTAACAAGTATGTAGTGATCTTCCTTATTTCCTTTGATCATTCATGGTTTGAAATTCTCATTGTCTGCAAATGGAATAACTACTCCTGCTTTTTTCTGGATTCCTGTTGCATGGAAGATTGTTTTCCACCCTTTGACTTTCAGTCTATGAATTTCTTTTTGAGCTAAATGTGTTGCTTATATTGTTGGATCTTGTTTCTTCTTCCACTCTGCCAGTCTTTTTCTTTTGATTGGTGAATTAAGGCAATTTACAAGGATGATTTTAACTGATATGTATTGGCTTAACTTTGTCATGGTATTTCCTGCTGTTGGCTCCCTGATTTTCCCCTCTGTTTAATTGCTTTCCCTGCCTGGTGGTTCCTTTCTGTTATTGTTCTTGGAATTGTGATCATTTTTATCTCTGTCTAGAATGTCTTTCAGTACTCCTTGTAGGGTTGGTTTTGTGGCCATGAATTTCTTCAGTTGATCTTTGTCATGGAAGTATCTTATTTCTACATTAATTTTGAAAGACAGTTTTTCAGGCTACATCAATCTGGGTTGGAAGTTATTTTCTTTCAGGACTTGAAATACTGCACTCCAAGCTCTTCTTGACTTGATAATTTGTGTTAAGAAAACTTCAGTGATTTCGATCAGCTTTCCTTTATTGGTGATCTGTTTCTTTTCTCTAACAGTTTTTAATAACCTGTTCTTGTGCTGAATTTCTGGAATCTTGATTACTATATGTCTTGGTGTAGTATTAGTTTTTTTCGTGGCTGTTTTGAGTTATATGAGCTTGATTTATGTCTATGTGAAATTCTTTAACCATGCTTGGGAAGTTTTGTCCCATTATTTCTGTGAAGAATTTTTTATGGCATTTGTGCTGTCTCCAAATTTCTCATTGATCCTAATCAATCATATGTTATTCTTCTTTACTTCATCTTGTGGTGTTGGATTGATTTTTCATGGTCTTTTGCTGTTTTTACTATATCTTTCTTTTCATGATCACTGGCTGCTATTCTGTTTTCAGGATCTGAAATTCTAACCTCTCCTTCATTCAATCTGTTGTATCCACTTTCAATGGAGATTTCATTCTTTTGGATTTCTGTTTGAATCTGTTTCCTGGATTCCACTTCTTTGTTGGACATTTTTTGTTTCCACCATTTTTCTAAGTCCATCTATTTATTCTTTTATCTGTGTGCTCTCTACTATCTTTGATTTTAAGCATCAGTTTTTCTTCTACCCGAGAGATTATTTTTTCTGTAACATTTTCCATTTTTTTTCACTTGCTTTGCTATTGTTTCAGAAAGTTCCAGTGTTTGACTTCCAATTTCATCTATCTCTTTGAGTTTTGGGCTTGTCTTGGGTGGAATGGGTGTAAGGGGTCATATTTTGATTCTGTGTCTTCTATTTTCTATTTTCTCTTTTTCAATTCAGTTTTGTTTTCTGTGTGAATGCTTTCCAATTTCTTATGCTATGCAGCTTTGTCGCTTATTTTGAGACTTCCCTCAGAGATGTCTGTTCTTCAGGATGCCCTCTAGCTATAGGTGGTTCGTTATACTTGTCCCAATAACTTACGTTCCCAATTTGTAAAGGATGCAAAATTACTATTTGGCTCAGTTCCCAATCCTTTGATACTGGGCTGTGTTGGTGATTATGACCCCATACAATTACAGTATCATCATATAGGGGAGAAAAACTCTTTATAACATGTATGACATCCTGGCTAAAGTAGTAGTGTTAGTAATAGCAATAGTTTCAAGTACCGTTTAACTGCTGACAAGCTATGATGACCATTAATTAGCCTGCTACCTCCATCCAAGGGAGCAAACTCTAAGGTTATATAACAAAATCATACATCTACTGTGCAGCTTTATGCAGTGATCTTCTCTTTATTGGAGTTATTTTACCCTTCCATCAGTGGGGGTTAAGATGGTTAGGGGAAAGGCTAAAGTAATGAATAAGGTCAGATATAGGAGAGTCAAAGATGGAAGTCAAAGGATGATCACCCTAGTTTTGGGAAACTGGGGGATACAGGAGAGGATAAATGAAACAATGTTCAGGAGTAATCAGAAAGGACAGCGACAATGATTACTCACTTGGACATTTAAATTCAAAAAGTAGTTGAGGAAAGAGAGAAATAGAATTAATACAAATAAGGTAAGAATCTCAAACAGTGAAAAAAAGAAGGAAGAAAGAGAATGAAAAAGAAAAAAAGAAATAAAAGAAGACAAGAAAGAAAGTAAAAGGAGATCAAAGAAAGACAGAGAAAAATGAAAAACCCCAAATACAAAAATAACCATAGAATACAAGACAAAACAAGACAACATCCAACCAGACAGGAAAAGGATAGCCAATCAGACAAATAAGGGAAAGTAAAAGTAGTAAATATTTCTGGTGTTTACAGTTCTGTGATAGTGTCCATGTTAGATCCCAGAAATGTGCTGGATAAGGAGCCAATCTTGGTCTCTGGATTTTGATGCTGGGGCTTGTCTTCTGTTGGTGGAGTACCTCACAGTCCAATTGCTGGCTCCTAGCTGCTGCTTCAGATGTTTCCACATTGCTGGTCTCCTGGATTACTCCACCCTCCAAAGGTATATTTGTCCCTGTGAGGCTGGGCTGACTGTTGTCTTGGGTCTTGTGTTTTGGTCTATCCAGCCACCAAAAGCACGTGCCCTTACACTCTCCTTGTAGACGTCATTGTCTCATGACAATGGAGGAAGTGCAGAGCACAGACTCACAAGTCTTCTTGAAGGCCCTGTGCTGGGGATAATCAGTAGATTTATTCTTACTTGACAACAGAAGCTAACAGCATATAAGCTAGTTACTGTATTTTCATTTCTATGTGAAAATAAATTCAATGCATCTTCAGAGAAGACATAATTGGTTAAAGAACAATGAAGTAGGAAAGTAAAACTCTGTACTGTAGTTACAGTTTTGGATTGCCAAAATGCACAACATCCTGCACATCTTTCTACTGCTTAAGTATAATTCTACACATTTAGTGATAATGCTTTTCTTTCTTCTAATAAAAATTTCCACACCATGCTTCCAGAGATTTTGATTTAGTTGTCTAAAACAAAGTTCACAAATTGGTAAATAATTTGTTCTCATTAAAAGCACATTTAATTGAATCAACTTGTCAAATTAGTTCAATGACATAGCTTCATATAATAGTTTCTGCCAGAATGTTTTAGTCTGGT
>RJWT010034348.1:0-13707 GCA_004365215.1 Cuniculus paca
GTGAAAGAGTGAACAACTCCGTTCCAGGTTTGTGGCCATATTTGATCAAAGTTTATGAACCCTTGTTTCAGGGGTATTAAGTATCTGTTTACCTGATGGCAACAATATGTTCATTTCAATAAAGAAATTTAGAGAAAATCCAAATTCTGAAAGTAGATTGCACCCTATTCAGTTTTTTCTAAATATTTCAGGTAACCAGTGAAATAAACAAAAATACAAACATGTAACAATGCAGCAGTCCAATAACTAAGGCCATATTATGAATTGAAGTCTCTAGGCACTTTGACCTCTCTTGGTCCCTGTACCTGACTACTCAATTTTTGCTCAAACTCATAGTTTACTCTAGAAAAGACCAAAAAAAAAAAGTTTGAGAGAAGTAAAACACAGAAGTAGAAACGAAGAATAACAACCAAAACCAGAGAAATAATGATAAATACTGCTTTTGATTTACTTCCAAGCAAATCCCATCCTCAAAGCTAGTCACATCATGTATCACTAAATTCTCAATAATTTAATAAGGCCGAGGATATAGCTCAGTGGCACAATGCCTGCTTGGCAAGCATGAGGTCCTGAGTTCAATTTCCAGTACAGAATAATAATAATAAAAATAATACAATAAAAACATGCCATCTTCAACTTTAATATCATTTTTGATAAAGTGAAAAAACTTATAGGTATGATATATATAGAATATGTTATATGTAGAATATAGGCATCTAAAATATGTTATCTGTAAAACATGTATCTACAGAATATAGATAATATGTTTAGTAGCTAAATAGATGTATATTAAGATACATAGATACACATGTACAGACACACAGATATAGTATTAAGCAATTACAAAGCAAATCTGATATATATATATGTATCTTAAATTCGTATAACTAACTGATTCTCATAGCATGCTTTCATTGATTACTCTCTATCCATTATTCCCATATCTAACCCATAGTTACAACTGATGAATACTGGTTAATATTATCATTTACAATAATAAGGAACAGAAAAGTGATTCAGCAACAATAAAACTCATACATTCATGATTTTTTTTAGTGATGGGATTCACATTCTTGCTGAATCAGATGAGTTTGTAATTCTTTGACAGTATTTTCTTAAAAATTTATGTCATTAGCAATATAATAACTTTTAAAATTAAATGTGCATTGCTAACATTTCCGCAATATTTTTTAAGTTTGGTCAACCACTAAAACAATATGATAACAGTGATTTGTAATATTTACTGACTTCCACAGTGTAAGTATCTGTACTACAAACAAGCTATGTAGTCTACCTTAATGAAAATGTGCTATCTCATAAATATATTCCCACCATATGGATACAATAAACATAACTTCAAAAGCATAGGTTTAGTAAAATCTAGTAAAATAATTAGGAAGTAATAACTTTTGAGTATTTATGATTCCCTTTTGAGTATTTGTATATTTTCTTATAAGCTTTTATGATTTAATTTTTAATTATAATAATTTACCACTTGGTTGAAAAAAATCCTGAAAATCTACCAATAGCTTATTTCTAGTTGATACAAATTGTCTTCTGTATGCATGCAAACACACTCACATTCTCATTCCTCTGTGCAAGAGTTCACAAACATATATACCATATGCATTGGGTTAATGTCATGAACAGTATTTTCAATTTACTTAAAATATTAATATTATCCTATTAGTATTTCAGAGTATTGCTCATAAGGTTAAACTCTGTTGGGTAGATTAACATATGAGAAAAGCTGAATTGTCAGTTACTCCAATTTTCTTCAGGTAGATAGGTACAAGGTGGAGGATATAGACTTTATTGTATAATATATCATCAATTTGACCACTTTTGAAATATTCTCAAACATTTCATTTGTTTCTTGCAGTCTTCCTAAACCTTAGGCACAAAAGAATTACCCTTAGTGGAAAGGTAAGTTTCCCTACAGAGTTATACCTTTTGAATGAAATTTCAAATTGTGCCCTGCTGAACTGAATATTCTATGAACTATTAAGAATATAGTTCTGATAAAAGAGCAGTAGTCATTAAGGTCATTGCACTTGAGGCTCCCTTTTGAACTTCTTTTAGGTTCAAGACAAACAAAAATCTTTTGTTTTATCTACTTTCTTCCTCAGTCTAGAGGCAATGTAAGGAAAGATAAGAAAGAAAACTCCTCTGCCTAGATTTTTGAGAACTGTAAAATCTAATGATGGAAAAGGACTGCAGTTTGAAACATGAAAGATCAGGTTGCCTACTAGATACTTGGCAAATATATAACTTCTTATGGGATTCTCCCAGGTGTTAGATTATTCTAAGATTTCAATCTTATAGTTAAATAGTAATATATCAGAAAGGCAATGAAAATAGTTGCTTTATAAAATGGTGAGGAGTCAGTCATTTAACTCTCATGAAATGTGAATGACTTTATTCACAAGCCTTAAACTTAGGAAACTTGAGATATGGGTATTTAAGAAACATCATTCAACAGTAAACAAATGTTGCTTTAAGATTAATTTGGAATAAAACATTGAGTATTTTCATGAAGCAAAATTTCACCTATTTTTAACCAAGAGTAGAGTCTATACAGAAACAAACTGGTGGTCACTTTCATGCACCTGCTACTCAAAAGCTAGGTTTTCTACTGTCCCGGTGGATATGCAAGAAATATATCAGCAGGTTCTCAAAAGTTAAAAGAGTCTCAGGTATCATAGGTCTTAAGCAGCAGTCACCAAAGAGTCACTGCCATCATCCCACATTAGCCTCAACTCTGACTTTAGCCAGGCTTGGACACTCTGCAAATTTTAGCTCAGTTTTCACTTGCAAGTTTGGTACTATAGGCATATCTGTTTCCTGTCTTGATCTCTGTTCACCCTCAAATGAGCTGCTCAGAAGTATGAGGGAACTAATATATTGATACTCAACAAATGGTCAACTTGAGCCCCTCACTTGTTCTTTGGGGAACACTTCTGGAAAAGTTTTCTGTATGTGCCTTCAAGTGGGTTTACCTCAGTGCTCAGATTGCTCATCTTAGTAGAACTTTTTTTCAGTCCCTTTCACTCTTCTCTCTTCTGATCCTCACCTCTGTCCTTTGGGATTACTCTCCAAACATGACCTGAAAATAAAACAGACTTTCCCATGGAAACTCAAGGTAAAACACAATTAAATCATCGAGTATTTGTTACTTAAGTTCACCACTAGGGAAATTCTTTTCTTCTGCAGCCCCAGCTCTGCCGGCAAATGAAACCACTCCTTATTTTGTCACTATATGTAATTTTTCTCTTTTCAATAGTTGGTAGACTTCAACTACCATGATTAATTTGCCCATCTACTAAACCACTTGTGAAATCATTTCAACTTGCCCTGTTAGGGATGAACTTTTATGACTATTGTCCTCATTGAAATTTCCAAGGGTTCCTGACCCTAGAAAATTTCCTTATAAAAAGTACATCTGGACAAAGAGTTAGCACAATGAAAAGGAGAACTGGACATCTGGTACCATTGTATGTACAATCTAAAGTTCCTTTCTGATCATGAGTTTCTGACAATGTGCAATATTCTGAAGCATATAAGATTTACTCAGTCATGAACTCTGCATAATAAAATAATACCAGAGGCAGAAGTGAGACAAAATGTAACCATAGAAAGAAGACCTACAAAGTATTTCTTAGTAGTAAGCCAGTTCTTTTCATTTTTAGAAAAATTGAAAAATTTAATTCTTCAGTGATCTGAAAGTTTGTCCTCTCTCATACTTTATCACATTTTCCCTTTTTGGGAAAAAAAACGCTTATTATTGCACTATTCTGAAACATTGCAATTTTTATAACTTTTTCATTTTACATATTTAACATATCAAATCAACCCAGCATACATAGGTGTCAGATTCAAAATTCAATGAGGTAGGCAGGAAAACATAGCACTAATATGAAAACATTTCTCTTTGTACAGAGACATTATGATTTTTATTTTTAAAATTTTTATTTTATTAGTGTATGTTTGTAGTAGAACATGACAATTACATTCATCATGAAGAGTTGGTACATGTATATAACACATCTTAATATCTTTTATTTCTCCTTCCCATCTACTCTCATCTCCCTCTATCTCTTGGCCCCTTCCTGTTTCAACAGCAAATTCCTTGAAGAAACCTTTGTTAAGTACTTACATACATGCATGCTTCAGTAGTTTAAATTCCAACTTTTATTCAAAACTGTTGATTTCTTAAAATTTATAAGGATACACTATCAAAATTTACTTTTTCCCTAAGATAGAAATCTAAAACATTCACACAGATCATTCATTGTTAGAGCTCATTCATTACTTATTGCAGGCTTAATAGGAAACGATCTCACACATATACATGTATTTTAACATTTATTTTCAAATAAGCAATCAGAGAAGAAAACTGGAAAAGCTAAATTAAAGGATTATCTTCTACTGCTTCAATAAAATAATTAAAACAGTTACAAAAAGCAATGAAAAAACAAAACCACTGTTCATTCAGTAGAGAATCAAAGAAATCATGGTGATAAATATTGTACTGAAATGCAGTCTTGTTATAGATGAATAAAGCAATATTTTCCACCTATTTTCTATCTAACTTATATTGATATTTGGATGTTTTTATGTAGTTTCCTCATTTATCCAATTAGCAGAGGAGAAATGACAAAAAAAAATCAGAGAAAACGGGAAAAAAGTATAGAGATAATATTTGGTGAAAAGCAAATGTCTGAAAGTATTAATGACAATCAATAGCTTTCAAATAAAACTCATCTTAAATATGAACTTTGAGATATTATGGGCAAATAGCAATAATTTATCTCATTTAAACAATTATCTATCAAAATATAAAAGGAAAACAGATGTGGGGGGAAAAAGGGAGTGGAAAGTGAGAGAAAGAAAGAGACATGGAGAGGAAGCACTGGAGACTGTACGAAAGCAGAAAATTCATTTTGAAACCCATACAGCCCTGCTGGTTCCATGTTCACAGCTCCACCTCAAAGTCCCACCTGTGTCTCTCCCCAGCAGCATCACAACAGCCTCCTACTTTCAACAATTTATTGCATATGTATTTATTGCATATATTGGTTAACGTGAAAAGTAATGGATGATATGACAGGTGCACCCTTGTTTGTAGTACATTTAGCACAGAATGATAATAGCTAAATAAATATTTCTTTCTCACCCATGTTACAGTCAAAATCAATTTCGTATCTATAGATGCGTTCTTCTTCACATGGTTGCTGAAGGAACCACATTCTAATATTCTGTTTCCTGTATTTCAGTCCCAGAGCTACACCTAAATGCAAAGGAGGCAGGACACCAGTGAGCATGGGCCTTTTTCTCCCACGTGTTCTGAGATCTTCTAGGATTTTACTTTTGGATCTGTGTACCCATACCCAGTGCTTCTGCATTCTTTGCATCTACTTCTTCAGGGGCCCTACAGTTACTGAAGCTATTTTGCTATGACACACTGGCATCTAGAAGGGCCTGGGTGCTACCCACAGTTGATAACTAAAGGCTGCTGGTGTTTGAAAGCCCAGATCTTATACATGCAAGTGGTAGAGACTCAGTAAGTTTAAATTCCAGAAGACACAGAGAAGCAGGTTGTAGTGAAGGCTATGCTTGCAATTGCACTTTTGTTTAGCTTTTTTACTTTCCTCTTCCCCTTAACCAACTTTTAAAAATTCCTTGAATAGGAATCCACAGCTTAGATGAACTCAACCACAGTTCTTCACTTTGTTCACTCTGCACATACTGGTATCCTCAGTCTTAGGTCGTTTCAAGAGTTTATGAACTTTGACTTTATTGGTATGTTTATGATGCATAATGATTACTTCGCATAACTATTTTTGATATGTATATCATACAACCTACAATCCTACAACCTACAATCATATCCCAACCCCTCGGGGGGTTAGATGTTTTGCTTTTTGCTTAGAATGCTGTTTTCCTATTTGTCTACATGGTCCATTCCTTTACATTTTGCAGCTCTTCACTCAAATGTCACTTCATCTTGGAAGTTTCTGTAACTTCTGTATATCATTGATCTCATCCTAGTTCACAGTCTTTACCCCGTTATTAACCTATTATCTATTCATCATTATCTATTTATGTTTGCTAAGTGATTTTGTGTTGTACACTGGGATACAGGTCCCATGTGGAGAATTAACAAGTCTCCTTTCCCTAGCTTCATTCTGGCAAGCGTAGTATGAGAAAGCATTGAAAAGGTACTTTTAATGAAGTTTACAAATAAATGAACACCTATGTAAAAACTTTATTCAGAGTGAACAGAATAAAATTCTATAAGTAAGCTTTCTCTTGTTTGCCTAAGTTCCAAAATTAAAGAAATTCTGCTTGGAAAAGTATTTCAAATTATCTAGATGAGTTATGCCTTAATAATATACTGCAAAAATATTTTTTTATCTTCACTGTAAAACTTGGTAAGCAGCATATATAAGTCAAGTTCCTAATCACTCAGATATAATAAATGGCACTTACAAATCAAAGGAGGAAAGGTTAATTTTGGATCATGTTTTTAGTCCATAATCAGCTGCTCCAAGGCAAGAAGGGCATGGTGGAAGGGTCTGGTGGAAGAGGGTTGTCCGGTCACAGTGGGCAGGAAGCAGAGAAAGAAGGGAGGAGCCAGGAAGGCAGATATGCTTTTCCAGGTCACACCCTCAGTGACTCACCTCTTCTGATAGATCTTAACTCCTAACAGCAAGTCAGCTTAGTACCCCATAATCCAAACATGAGGCCTTTGGGGCAATTTTTTATCCAAAACAATATAGCACATGCTGTTGGGATACTGCCTTATCCAAGCCTGAATAAAGACTCTGGGGGATCTACTGTATTGCACTGTATGGAATCCAAATTTCAGCCAATATTTTTGAAATATATATATATATATATATATATATATATAAATATCTTTTCTTCAAACCTGTCAGTAAGTTGAATGTATTTATTGAGGATAAAATACACAGTAGAGGGGTGTCCTCATGGAACTTTGCAGTGTTAGAGAATACAAATTTGACTTAAAATTTCAGAATTAAATTTGTATGTAATGCAGCAAAAGGCAGTAAAACTTTCTCAGTAGCTTTATGGGAATGAGTAAGCACAAAAGGTAATGAGCTCGAAAGATAATGCTGAGACAGTGAATGCATTAATAAATTAAAAGAGAAGAATCAAACCATGAAATCAAGAGTGAATTTTAAAGGTAACTTGATCAGAGTACTAGGAAAACAATCGGAGACAGGAGGCTGTTGGAGACACTGAAAGCAGACTATGGAGCAGGGTACACACTGTACTTTCCCTCTGTTCTTTTTTTTCTTTTCTTTTTTTATCCTGAAGAAACAGATGCCCTCTACTACTGCTTTGACTGTCACTTGGGAACATTAGAAACTATAAGAAAACTTGGAGCAAACTTGAGTCAAGTTCTTACTGAGAGAAACACAGTGAGATGGAGTCACTGTCTGTCCATTCTTCTCCATGATGTGAGCACCTAGATTTTTTAATCGGAGCAAAGACTTATGGCTGAAAGTATATCACCCTATTGGCCTATCGTATTGACTTTCTGATAATGCTCTAAAGCCAGTTGAGGAACAGAGGAAAAATGCCACTGGGTACAAATTGTGGCATCAATTCTCTGCCAGACCGATCAATTGGATTTATATATTACCTCCAGCTACAATCTTAAAATCTATAGTTTTACTCTCTCTTCAGTGCACAGCTCGCAGTTTAAATAATTGCAGATCCAAATGAATTTTAAAAGGAATGAGCAGGTTTTAAATTAAAAATGTGTGAACATTGTTGTTTTACCTACTCTTAATTATTTACTAGTTTAATTCAATGGATTCACCATTTCTCTCTCATTTCTTTTTTCTGCTAATTCCTTTAAAAATAAAGATTCCACAAAGTTTCTATTTTCATACTTCAGATGATTTGTAACTATTTGAATCAATAAAGGAAAGACAATATGTGCATGTATCGATTTTTAGATGCATTAAAGTGAATTAGTAAAAAATCACAAGTTCTCAATTACAAATCTTCTGCCCTCAGTCCTAACTACCTCTCTCCTACAATTATAAGATTTTTAAAATCTATTCATTAGTTATCAATGTTGTAAAAGGAAAATTAAAAATACATTGACTTAAAAATGCTTCCAGCAGAATGTAGCACACTGGAGACTATTCTGCATAAGATCTTTGTACAAAATAGCAAGCCTCATATAGTAACCCAAAACATAATGCCATTAACAGGAATGTGGAAATACATAAAAGAAATTACACAACAGCAAATAATAAAAGGGTTATTTTAATCTCTTTCAGAATTTTATTGTATATTTTAGAATTTTTGAAAAATGCTTAAGAAATATTTATCCACTAGAAAAAAATTTAAAAGTGAATGATATCATTGCTCTAATGCTGAGATTTTGTATGCTTGTATGTTATAATTTAAGTGTATGTTGTGAATTATAACACAAATCAACAACATTTACTGACCATTTAAGATTCACCAAGAAATATGATAAACTTCTGACATATGTCAATTTAGTTTGCTTTCATGAACACTTAGTAAGTAAAAAGTTATAGTCTCCATTTTATAGATCTTTAAGTGTACAATTAAAGAGGTTAAAAATATTTCAGCTTGATATGGGGAACAGAGTTCCTATAGAAGAATCTCCTGCTCAATATGCATCCAAAAATATTTTAAAAATGCAGAACAAGCTATTTAGGTAAGGAACAATCAGAAAAGAAAATTAAACTCAAAATTTTAGTAAGTAAAAATTCAAAATATGAACAATGCAATGACTTAAAACTGCAAGCAAAATGACCCCACGGAAGTCCAGAAATAGACAGATTTTAAGAGTATCATTTTACACATCTAATAGGTAGTAATATGCCATAGATATGTAATATCCTGAATAATCTATTTACATCAAAAATGAATAAACAGTCACACTGTGTAATGAGAAGTGAAAAGATTATAAACAAAAATATCTGTTAACCTCAGGTACTCAAGAAAATATAAAAACATAAAAAAACCAAGAGAAAGATAATGTAGCACCTTGAGGCTTACCCTCAATCTATTGTGATGTTGACACTAGATACACATATTCTGCCTTGACAGAAAGGAATGAGGAACATGAAACCTCTTAGAATGGATGCTCCCTAATTCAGGGTACAGGTCTTTCTTCTCAATGAAGCAAATAAATACCTTTACAGAACAAACTCAGCACAATAAATAATATTTTAAAGTACTGAAAAGAAAGTAAGATAATAAAGAATAATAACACTTCCTCACCAAAATAGAAATACCATTATAAAGATTTTAAAATGATTGTGATTGCCATGTTAAAAGATCCAAACAGGATCAGAAATCATGCCAAAAAAAAAAATCAATGTCAAATGAGACTGAAATACTTTTAAAAAGAAAAAAAAATTAATAAACATAACAGAGAAGGCACACACAGCGAATTTCAACTAGCTGTGCAGCTTGGCACCTCATGAACAGACTGGTACAGACCTGTACCAATTCCACCATCAGCCCGGGACATTTGGGACATGGCTTAGGTCCTGCCTCAGCTCTGCCCAGCCACACCCAGCAACAGAGCAAGCACAGTGGTAGTCTTAGCTGGAGCTGAAGGTGTGCACTGTGAATTTCACCTAGCCTTGGAGCCTCTTAACCTTGCACATTGGATTCACCTGCCACAGGGGAATACAGGAAAACGACAAAATGAAAGAGCAAAATGCAATCTCACACCTCTGTCCATCTCAAACAAGCCAAAGAGACACGGACATAGAAGAAAGTATGAGCCACACACCTGAAACTTCTGAAATGATAGCAACTGAAGTAAAGAAACAACTCTATAAAACTGTAAAGGAACTGAGATTAGAAATGGTTTCCCAGGTAAAACAAGAGATGATAAATGTAATGAAAGAAATGCTAAACACATCTAAAGAAGATATATTTGGAAAAATAGAGGAGCACCGCAAAAGGATGGAAATTTAGAATGAACAATACAAGAAAGAATTAGAATGCATGAAATAGATTCAAAGAGGTATCCAGGAAATCAAGAATGCCATTGAAAGCTGGCAAAGCCGCATCAATGAATGTGAAGATAGACTTTCAGACATCAAAGAAATGATTGCAGCTACTGAGAAACAAAGGAAACATCTTTTTAAAATAACAAGGAATCAAGAAATAGCAATTCAGCAGTTATAACACGATGCAAAGAAAAACAATATAAGATTCATAAGTGTAAATGAAAAAGAAGAGGAAAACACAAGTGGTATAAAAACACTATTTACAGAAGTAATAGCTGAAAATTTCCAAAAAAGGGAAAGGAAAATGACATACAGATAAGCGAAGCATATAGAACTCCAATTAGCCATAATCAAAATAAATCAAAACCCAGGCATATAATAATCAGCATCTCAGAAAAAAAAGTAAGAGTATAATATTAAAAACTGTTAGAGAAAAAAAGAAAATCACTTATAAAGGAAAGCCCATCAGAATCACAGCAGACTACTCAACACAAATAATGAAGTCAAGAAGAGCATGGAGTATTTCAAGCCCTAAAGGAAAATAACTTCCAACCTAGACTGATATACCCTGCAAAGCTATCCTTCAAAATCAATGGAGAAATAAGATACTTCCATGACAAAGAGCAGCTGAAGAACTTCATGACCACCAAACCAACCCTCCAGAGAATACTGAAAGGTACTCTAGATAGATATGAAAATAGCTTCAATGTCAAAAACATCAACAGAAGAAGAACACCAAGCAGGGCAAACAATTAAGTAGAGGGAAAAGGTAAAGAAACCACCCCAGAAAGATAACATGACTAAAACAAGCCAGTATATATCAGTTATAACCATTAATGTAAATGGCCTCAATTCACCAATCAAAAGAAACAGACTGGCAGAATGAATCAAGAAACAACATCCAACCATATATTGTCTACAAGAAACCCATCCAGCCCAAAAGGAAATTCATAGACTGAAAGTCAAAGGATGGAAAACAATATTCCATGCAACAGGAACCCAAAATAAGTAGGGGTAACTATTCTGTTTACAGACAATGTGCACTTCAAGAATAGTGAAAAGAGATAAAGAAGGTCACTATATATTGGTTAGGGAAAAACTCTGTGAGAAAGAAATAACAATCTTAAGTATATATGCACCAAATATGGGAGCACCCAACTAAATAAAGCAAATATTAATAGAAATGAAAAATCAAGTAAGCAAAAACATGATTTTAATGGGAGACCTTAACACACCCTTGACACAAAGAGACAGATCAACTAGACAAATAATCAACAAAGAAATAACAGAACTGAGTCAAACTTGTGAACAAATGGACCTGGTAGATGTCTACAGAATTTTCTACCCAAAAACATCAGAGTATACATTCTTCTCAGCTTCACATGGTACATTCTCTAGAATAAACCATATACTAGGCCATAAAACATGCTTAAGTAAATGCAAAGGAATCAAAGTTGTCCCATGCAGACTATCTGTTCACAGTGCCATCAAACTGGAAATTAGTGACAAGAGAAACTGCAAAAACCCTGTAAACACATGGAAATTAAATAATACACTCCTGAACAATCAGTGGGTCACAGAGGAAACTAAAGAAGAAATTAAAAAATATCTACAAGCAAATAAAAATAAAAATACAACTTACCAGAATGTGTGAGATGCAATGAAAGCAGTGCTCAGAGGGAAATATATTGTGGTGAATGCCCACATCAGGAAAATGGAACACACACAAATAAACAATCTGCTGCTATACCTCAAACATCTAGAAAAAGAAGAGCAATCAAACCCAAAGCCAAAAGAAGGGAGGAAATTATAAGGATCAGAGCAGAAATTAATCAATTGAGACTAAGAAAATAATACAAAGAATCAAAGAATCAAAGAGCTGGTTCTTTGAAAGAATAAATAAAATTGGTAAGGCCATAGCCAACCTTATTTAAAAAAGGAAAGAAAAAACTCAAACCCATGCAATAAGCAATGAAAAGGATGAAATCACTATAGACCCTGTAGAAATACAGATCATCAATATCTATTTTGAAAATCTTTACCTTTATAGGTTCGATAACACAGAAGAAATGGACAGATTTCTAGAAACATATCAATTACCAAAGCTGGATCAAGAAGATGTAAAACTACTCAATAACCCAATTTCAGTTAATGCAATTGAAAATGTAATTGGAACCTTACCAACCAAGAAAAGTTCAGGTTCTGATGGATTCACAGCTGCATTCTACAAGAAATTCAAGGGAGACTTAATGCCAACACTCCTCAAACTCTTTAATGAAATAGACAGGTAAGCAAGTCTTCCTAACTCATCCCTGGAAGCAAGTATTACCCTAATACCAAAACCAGAGAAAGACCCAACCAAAAAAGAGAATTACAGGCCAATTTCACTAATGAACATTGATGGAAAAATCCTCGATAAAATACTGGCAAACAGAATGCAGCAAGTCATGAAGAAGATTTTACACCATGACCAAGTGGGATTCATCCCAGGAATGCAAGGATGGCTCAACATACACAAATCAATAAATGTAATACACCATATGAAAAGAGCCAAAGATAAGAACCACATGGTCTTTTCAATAGATGCAGAAAAACATTTTGATAAAGTCCAACACTCATTCATGATAACAACCCTATGGAAAATCAGAATAAATGGTCTTACCTCAATCTGTTAAAAGCCATCTATGACAAACCAACAGCCTGTGTCACATTAAATGATCAAAAACTGAAAGCTTTCACTCTAAAATCAGGAACAAGATAAGGATGTCCACTTTCACCGCTCCTATTCAATATAGTGCTGGAAACATTAGCCAGAGCAATTAGACAAGAGACAGAAATAAAAGGAATAAGGATAGGAAAGGAATTATCACTATTTGCAGATGACATGATGCTCTACATAGAAGACCCACAAAACTCCATAGAAAGACTTCTTGATGTCTTAACCAAATTCAGTAATGTAGCTGGATACAAAGTCAATACTCAGAAATCAATAGCATTCCTGTACACAAACGACAAACTCACTGAGAGAGAAATAACAGAAACCACACCCTTCACAATAGCATCCAAAAAAATGAAATACTTAGGAATCAACCTAACAAAGGAAACAAAAGATCTATTCAATCAAAATTACAGTACTCAGAAAAAAGAAATTGAAGAGGATCTTAGAAAATGGAAAGACATTCCGTGTTCATGGATAGGAAGAACAAACATTGTGAAAATGGCCATTCTCCCAAAATTATTATACTGATTTAATGCAATTCCCATCCAAATACCATTAGCATACCTCACAGATCTAGAGAAATCATTCTTAAAATTCATCTGGAACCAGAAGAGACCTAGAATAGCAAAGGCAATTCTGGGCAACAAAGGCAGGGCAGGAGGCATGACAATCCCAGACTTGAAATTACACTACAAAGCTACTGTAATAGAATCAGCATAGTTCTGGAATCAAAACAGACCTGAGGATCAATGGAATAGATTAGAAGATACAACCCCAAGTACAAACACACTCAGCCATCTTATCTTTGACAAAGGGGCCAAACATGTTCACTGGAAGAAAGATACCTTCTTTAATAAATGGTGCTGGAAAAACTGGCTTTCCATATGCTGAAAACTAAAACTAGACCCAAGCCTATTACCATGCACTAAACTAAAGTCAAAATGGATC
>RJWT010034349.1:0-13698 GCA_004365215.1 Cuniculus paca
GCTGGGCTGAGGGGCATGACATGGGGCGGGGCCAGCCCTGTGCACTTTGGAAGCCTCCACCTGCACAGCATGCAGGAAGTAGCCTTCTTCCTCTTGGCAGTACCCGTCAACCCAGCTGGCAGTGTCCAGGGTGGGCAGGCCTAGGGGCTCTGAGTGGAAAACAGGCTGGAGCTTGGGCCAGGTCACTCCAGGCCAGCCTCAAGGATGGAGGCAGAAGCTGCCCACACCAGTGTCTGCAGTCTTTTACCGCAGCCTCACTCTAGTCTCTAAGGCCTCGGCTGTCCCCACGGCCCTCTGCTTTTGTTGGGGTGGCAGATTCTATAGCGTCTGGTTGTCCCAACCATGTGTCAGGGCATGAAGATCACACAGGAGTCTGAGTGACGCAGAGCCTGGCCCAGGGTGGCCCCTAAACTTGGCCTCTGCTTCTTTCCCTGCCCAGGCCCTGCCTCCAATAAGGTCGCTTCCCCTGGGCCCCCTGCAGCCCTGTGCCCAGGCAGACTCTGTCCTGGAGCCCCCCTGTGCTCCTGCCTCCATCATTTCTCAGCTGTCAGGGGCTCTAATTACCAGGCTCCATCTGCCTGGGCCTCTGCACAGCTGGGGAGGCGCTCCACCCTTGCGCCCAGGCATGCTGCATTCCTGCCTGTCTCCCTGGGGCCACTGTCCTGCCAGCTGCAGGTGGTGGAGAGAAGGGAGCCCAAGGGGATGCAGCTGCCGGATGAGACCTGGAAGCAGCCCAACTGTGCCCCTGGACTCCCAGCTGTGCCTTGCTGATCCTCGCACCTCCTCCTCTATAGCCCTGTGCCATGGCCTAATGGAGGAAATTAACACAGGGAAGACAGTGACTTCCAGCCAGTCTGTGCTCTTGGGGAGCTCTGAGGGTTCTGACAGCCAGAAGCTTCCACATGGGGAGCCAAGCTTCCCCATGCAAGGTGAGTCCTTCTTTCCTGGAGCCATGGGCCTTGGGGTCTCTAGATAAGCCCCATCTGGGGTGCCTCTTCTGGGGGAGACAGATGACACCTCTGCTCCTTAGGCTGCTGTTGGCAGTAGTAGACCACCAAGAGACAGCTGCAGTCTGGTCAGCTCCGGCTCCAGGGGTAAGGGCGGGGAGCAAGGCCAGGGTGCGGGAGGACTGCTGTCCTCTCCCTTCAGGAGTATGAGCTGCAGTTCCCTGGGACTGATGCATGTAAGTGCACGGCCTGGCGGCTGTGGAGCACACACCTGCCCCAGGACACCTCGCCATCTGCTCTGACCTGTGCTGCAGCCTGAGGAACAGGAAGTGTCAGTTCCAGGCCCTGGGGAGCTATGGGCCATGAACCTGCCCCACTTCCCAGGGCAGAGGACTCCTGGGCAGGGAGCAGAGCAGGCTGAGTGTATGCTGGGCTCTCAGCACAGCTCTGCCCCAGACTTCTAGGCTGAGGCCAGGTGGAAGATGCCCTGGGCTGCCTGGGTCCTGGAGCCCCGGCCTAGGGAGGACTGAGGCCACATGGGGGGGGGACTTGTGGTCAGGACCAGGTCAGGGGGCTATGGTGCCAGCTTAGGACCTGCTGAGGGGATGCAGAGGAGGGCATGAGATGGAGGATGTGCTCAGAAGCAGTTGCTACAGCTCTTGTGCCCCAGTGGACCTGCCTCCTGCCCAAACAGGAAGGTGACCTGTGTGAATGTCCCTGGGGCCTGCCCTGGGCGACTGGAAGACCCTGTCCACAGGAGCTTGCCCGGTATTGTGCGTGCATTGCCCAGCCTGTGAAGGGGCCACTCTGCAGCTGTGTGTCCAGCCCTCTCATCTGGAATTTTGAGAAAAGGGGGGAAAAAAGAAAAGACCAAGTCGTAGATGAAAGGTTTTCCATCTTGTTGAATTCTCCACTACCCCCACTAATTACAACCCAACAATGAAGGTGTGGGGGACATTTCCTCCTGGTGGCCAAGATTACAACCTGCAGCTTTTGTCTCAGTGGAGGACATTTGCAAAGGTCACACTGTCCATTCAGCTCCCCAGTGCAGCTGTGCGGGGCGGGGGATGCCTCACTACCCCAGCTCTCAGACCCCGTGTGGACACGGCACCTGGTATCTATCTCTCACTGGAACCTGGCAAGGGCACACACCCTGAGGCCAGGGCAGGGGTGTACCAGAGTGGCCCCTCGCTGCTGCCTTTCTTGGAGATCCACTCCATACTCTGGACTCAGGCCAGCCTGGATGAGGGTCAGGTGTAGCTAAGTAGCACATTCAGCATGTTCCCTTTCCCCTAAAGTGCTTGCAGGATGTCCCACCCTCAGCTCTGAGCGGCCCTGTGGTATAGAATGACCTATGACCTCTGTCCCTTCTCCACCCACTTAGGAGTCCTGTGGCCTTGAACACATAGCTTCACCTCTCCAAGCCTCAGCCTCCCCATCTGTAGAATGGAGAGGCTCGTGGTCACAGATCGCCAGAGCTTCCTCTACCTGGGACCTAAAGCAACAGTGCCACCGAGTCCCACCCAGGAGGGAGGGGAAGGATGGTGCTACTCAGTTTTCTGTTACCGTGCAAATTTAAATGGAGGACGCTTAAATAGAACAGAAACTATTTATTTATTTAGCAGTCCTGGGAATTGAACTGAGGGCCTTCACGCTGAGCTATATCCCCAGCCCTTTTTACTTTTTGAGAAAGGTTCTCACTAAATTGCTAAAATGCCTGGGCTGGGCTCTAGTTTGTGATCTTCTGTTTCAGCCTCCCAAGTACTGGGGTTAGAGGTATGGATCGCCACGCCCAGCTAAGTGAGACAATTTAAATGGAGGAAAGGTTTATGGTGGCTCACAAAATTTTGGAGGTTTATGCTCATGGTCCCTTGGCCCTGTTCCTTTGGCCTGTGGTGAAACATTGCATCATGGGAAGGAGCAGGTGACAGAAGAGGCTTGTTCACCTCAGGTCAACTGCTAAGCACAGAGAAGGAGAGGAACAGGAGGGTCAGGGTCCCAGTTGGCCAGGGTTCCAGTATCCCTTCTGAGGGCCCATCCCCAATGGCCTAGCTTCCTCCCACTAGACTCTGCTTCCTAAAGGTCTCACTGGCCAAGAGGGTGGTAATCAAGCGCCTGACAACGAAGCCTTCAGCTTGTGGGTCTCTGCAGGACGTTCAGGATCCAAACTACAGCCCAGATTGAGAAGGAGACATGGTAAATGATGTGAGATGGTCAAAACTGTGCATGGCTGAGTGTGGACTCACTGGGATTTACTGGCAGGTTGGGTGATGGGGAAGACTGAAACGGAGATGTCCAGGATGGTTCCACAGAGGCTGCAGGAGCTCCAGCCATGGCATCTGGCAGGGGAAAGGAGGGAGTGAGGAAGTGAAGAGCACTATTAGAAAGTCTACCCAACTCTTTTGTTTACCTGGTCAGGTCTTAGTCATGTGACAATGCCTGGCCCTCTGTCTGGCCACCCTTTCCCTCTTCCACTACTAAACACTGACGGACTCACTGGGTCCCTCTGCAGATGTCTCCCCTGGTCCTCCTGGGAAGACCCCATCTTGAGATTCCCTGTACCTGTGCTTCCCAGTATCCCAGAGACCCCAAGAACTACTGAACATGGTACTGGTGTCTGGGATTCCTGGGGGTGCCTTAAACTCAACACCAGTCTATCCTCCAGTTCCAGAGGCCAGGAGTCCAACATCGGGGTGTTGGCAGGTACACTCCCCCCAAGTGTCTAGAGAAGCGCCTCCTGCCTCTCCCAGCTCCTACAGCCCCAGTGTTTCTTGGCTTGTGCGCATCCTTCCAACCTCTGGCCTCATCATCCCACAAGCCTCTCTTCTGTGATGTCTGTGTCACCTGGACATCCAGCGCAATCTCATCTTGAGCGCCTTACCATATCCCACCTACAAAGCTGAGGTCACATTCTGAAGTTTCAGTTGGATGTATATTTTGGGGTCACAATTTGTGTGCTCCACTATAAAAAGGAGCCCCAAGTGCCTTTCCCTACCTAACCAGCCCCATCGCAGCACTCAGAGCTCCCTGGCAGATTTGGGTTTGTTTGTTCTTTCTTCCTGGCCTGAGGTGTGGGCTCCGGGGGAGGTCTGGCTTTGCCCACAGCTCTTTCTGGCCCTGTTCATCTCCCTGAGCCCCTGGGAAAACTGCACTCTCAGTGCTCAGCTTGCATCCTGGCGGAGAACAGGGAGTCCCAAGGCAACACAGCTGGCCCTCATGAGCAGCCATGGAACTGACACTGGGACAGGAGGATCCTGGTGACTTAGAAGCATGTGGGAGTGATGGAGGGTGCTCCTCACTTCTCCTTCTGTGGGGGAGCTGAGTGGGGTACGCTCCGGGCAGGAAGACTGAGAGAAGGTGCACTAGCTGTGCAGTGGCCACATTCTCAGAGCCAAGGAGATTACAGGGACCCCTCCCACCCTTGGGGACACTGAGGCTGGCAGAGGTGAGGCGCCTGCCTGTAAGTCTCCCCAAGGATGGCACCTGGCCTGGGGCTGGCTCCTGAACCAGGATGGTAGCTGGCTGGGCAGACAGAAAGAGACCTGGACCAGAGTCCACGGGTGCAAATGGAGGGTCTGTTTCTGGCCACTTTATCTCCTCTTCCATCTGTGGCAGGACCCGTGGGAATTCGGCTGTTTTTCCATGCACACACACTCACAGAGCCCATTTCTGTGACTTTCAGGGTGAGGGTGGCAAATTATGTAGGTGCTAGGACTTGGCCCCGTGCAGGTGTGCACTGGCTTAAATAGGAGGGGCAGCTAGGGGTGGAACACAAAGAGCCGAGAGGAGGGGAACAGCCGGAAAGACAAAGGAGGGGCTGAATGGTGGAGTGGAGGGCGGTGTGGCAGGGCTGGCTGTGTGCTTGAGCAGGGGTTTGCACAGAGGCCCAGGCACTTGTATGACAGTGGGCGTGGCCTGGGGCCAAGGAGCAGAGTCACAGACTGGGCCCTCACACAGCATCCTCTTGAGGCTGTGGGGAGACTGTCCCAGGTGCTCCCTGCTTGATGGCTAGCATTCAATGACATGTACAAGCCTCACCTGGCTCTCTGCCTTCCATCTTCGCGTGGCTTCTCCTACCTGCACACCTGTGCCAGGGCTCCTGTTTTCATAAGGACACCAGTCCCACTGGGTGTAGGGCCTGCCCTTCCAGAATGACCTCCGCTTAACTGATTATATCCGTGAAGACCCTATTTCCAAAGAAGGTCACGTTCTGCGGTATTGGGGGCGGGGCCAAAATTGGGGGACATGACTCAACCGCTGCATACAGGGAAAGGAGGTAAACTTGGTGGTTCCTCCCAGCAGCCAGCTCCTTGGCGGAGGAGTTGGGAGGCAGAAGGGGTCTCGGCCCCGGGGACAGCAGGCCCGGGAGGACTGGGGCTCTGCTAAATGACATAGGATGCCCAGAGGAGAATACATTTTGGTCCTTCCTTGCAGGCCACCAGAAGTCCTGTGTCCCCCCAGTAAGATTCCCAGCGATGGTGGGGATGGAGTGAGGGGTGGGCCAGGCCCATGGCCGGGAAGAGGTATAAGTGTCCCTCTCAGGCATCCCCCTTTAGCTTCCTGTCTTCCAGCTGTTGTTGAATGCTAGCAATCAAGTGACGTCCTGGAGCAGGGAGCACCTGGGAGAGTCTTCCACCCCCTTGAGAGGACTGCTGTGTGAGGGCCCAGTCTGTGGATTTCTGCTTCTTGGCCTCAGGACACACCCTGAGCTCAGTTTCGAGCTGGGGCTGGGCAGGGCCTCCTGGGGTCCCTCCTTCAGTCCCAGAGCCACCCAGAGTGAGAGGTGGCTCCTCCCTTGGCTCAGCTGATCTCCCATAAGGCTGGGACAGGGCTGTCCTGAGTGGGGTGAGGTGGGCTGGTGAAATTCGGGCTCCCAGATTCTGGCCTGGGTAGTGCCGGAGGCTGCACAGTGGCTGTGTAGAGGCAGCGGTTTTCCAACCGAGGGGCTCATGGCTGCCTGGCTCCAGTGAGAGACCTTTGGAGGTGGGGGGGCAGAGACGACGCATCAACTACTCTCCACCCCAGTGGCACTTGTGCACCCTCTCTTGTCCCCATGGCAGCTTCAGGCACCTGGCCTGTTCAGGACACGCTGGCGGGTAGGAGGGCAGCTCTCCCCACAGTCCTCCAGCCGCCAGGGGGATGCAACCAGGCCTGAGTGCCGAGTCAAACCCTGGTCGGCCCTGGATCCCTTCCCCAGCAGCCCCAGCTCTGCCCCCTACATCAGGCAGTTATCTGGGATTGGGGGAGGGCCTGACCGAGGAAGAGGGGGACCAGCCTAGGCACCCCCCCTCTGCAAAATGGCCATCAAATGAACAGATCCAGGCGACTTGGAGAAATACCCAGCGCTAGTCAGAAGGAGCCGACTGGATCTCACTTCTCACACCTTGTCCTAGGCTGCTGGAGAAGCCTGTTCTTGGTTCCCGAGCTGCCCTCGGATGTGGTCCTTGGCCATGGGCCTGGCTGGCCCCTGGGCTCTCTGTGTGGGAGGTCTGGGTGAATTCCACCATGGTGTGGAGCATGTGGCTCTGCTGCCAGGCTCCTCTCCCAGCTGTGGCTTTAAGATGGGCTGTGGATGCTAAATTAGATCCATTCCTGCTGGCCAGACCTGTGCTCAGCTCTGTGGTTTTGGGGCTTTGTAGAAATGGGAAGGAAGGGTAGGTGGGGATGCAGGCCCCCAGGCCTAGGCTCCCCTCCCCTCGATGCCACCTTGGGTTGGGGCGCTTTGGGGCTCTGCTAGGACACAGAGGGCTAATGGGGTAGAAGCCCTAGAGAAGAGCAGGGGACTCAAGTTTCTTCACAATTTGGCACGTGAGCTGAGTGAACTCTTAACTTCTGCCTGCTGGGGACAGAAACCCAGTTCCATGAGAAGCTCTGCCCATGGGCTATCTGCCTCCCTGTGTGCCCAGATCAGAAGCCTGAGACATATGGCAGAGTGGAGGACCACCCAACAGAGAAGCTGGGGCAGGGGGACCTCACTGACCTCAAACTGTGGGGCTGGAGTAGTCCCAGCTACCTAGGGGATACGACCTGGGCCAGGTCCTATGTATCACCCCAGCTCTGTCTGCTGCTGGCTCTCCTGGAGCCAAGGCCACCTGCTCCGAGTGTTTTCCCCCAGCAGGTGTTGGTTCTGTTTTGATTAACTGCAGACTGGACCCCTGCATTTCTTTGGTGATTGGTTGAGCTGGAGAGTCGAGGAAGGGAAGGAGAGGTAGAGAAATCCACCCTGCCTCACAATCAGAAGGGACCCAGCAGACCCCTAAGAGGAGCAGGTATGGCCCCCATGCACAGTGTGGGCAGAGCAGAAGCCTCACCACAGATGTTCAGGTGGATCAAGGTTCCCAGAGACCTGCCCGAAGGCCAGCACCCAGAGCCATACTCTCTGCCTCTGTCCTTCCTAGCCCACAACAACCCATAGCTTTTGTGTCTGCTGACTCAGAGGAAAGCTGCTGCTCAGTGGTGAGTGCTGCCTGTGGGCTCAGAGAGGTACATTAATGTGCCTAAGGTCACACAGCCTTGGTGCTGGGGAAACTGCAGACAGCTCTGTGAGCTAAGGATTGCACTGGAGGCTGGGCATGGTGGTGCACTCCTGTAATCCCAGCACTTGGGAGGCTGAGGCACGAGGATCGTTGCAAGTTCGAGAGCAGCCTGGGCTACAAAGTGAGCCCAAGGCCAGCCTGAACTGCATAATGAGACCCTGTCTCAAAAAGACAAAAACAAAGAAAGAAAGAAAGAAAGAAAGAAAGAAAGAAAGAAAGAAAGAAAGATTGCACTGGAGGGGACTAAGGAGGCAGGACTGTGGCCCTAGCATTTCCTTTCCCCACCCTTCTTTACTCTTAGCCTAAAGCATTCAGGCAGGGCAGGGCTGGGGAGTGACCAAGTGAGCGGAGGGGTTCAGGTGTGCTTGTGGGCCTCTTCGAGTGGGAACAGGAGCTGAAGGAGGTGGGAAAACACCAGTGTTAGACACACAAACATGGGAGGACAGGACACCAGGGTGAGCCTGAGGCTTGGCCCTCCAGAGGTGCTTGGAAGTGTTAATGAGAACTCTCATCTTTCAGTACAGGCAGTGAGGTGCAGGAAGAGTCCCAGACATGAACATGAGGCATGCAGTGGGATCCTTAAGACTATGAGCACTGGGCACCCCACCATGGCTTCTAATGGTGGTCTCCATGGAAAGGAATGGGGTTCCCAGGAGACAGGAAAAGCTCAAGATTAGCCAGGAACACCCTGTTGAGCCAGAAGGCAAGGGTAAGCTCAGAGAATGAGAGGGACATGCTGAGGGAAACAGGAGCTGGCTGAAGGGGCTCCAAGATCCAAATCTGGGGTAATTTGAGCATCAAGATAGTGTTAGCTGTGTGAGGCCCTGGATTTGATCCCCAGCATCTGCAATGGATTGTACCTCAATGCATAAAATAGGAGCCAGGATAAATGTAAATAAATTAAATGTAGATAACTCAAATAGATAATTTAGATAAATTAAATAATGGAAAGTTTGACAAGGACCAGGCTATTTAGTTTCAAAGAATCTCCCACAAACTGCTCACTAACTCCAGAGGAGAAAGGGGGGCATAGAGTGCTCAAGTAATCAGGGCAAACCTCATCAGTGACAGGCACTGTGATGCCACATGCTTCTGATGGGATTCAGTGAGAGTCACTGCACTGTTGTGACAAGGAAGGACACACAACCTACATCTTATCGGGAAGTGGTCAGTGGAAGCCGGGCCCCCAGAGCCCCTAAGGATGTGACCTTATGTGGCATAACGACTTGGCCGGTGTGATTAAGGTTACAGACCTTGAGGTGTGGAGATTATCCTGGATTATCTCCGGGATGGGCCCAGTCTAATCACATGAATCTTTAGGGAAACTTTCCCCAGCTGGCTCAGAGACGTGACCTGAAAGAAACTTCATTGGCTTTGGAGATGGAGGAAGAGGGTGACCAGCCTGAGAATGGCCTTTATTTAGTTTCCAACCTGCAAGAAAACAGGGATCTTGCAACCCAAAGGAGCTGAACTTTGCCAACAACCAATTGAGCAGGGAATCAGTTGCTCGGGAGTTTCCAGGAGAGAAGGAGGCCGCCACACCTCGATTTTAGTCCAGTGTGATCTGAAGGGGACTTGGAAACTGCGATAATAACTTTGTATTAAGGTGCTGAATTTGTGGTAATCTTGTCACAACAGCAATGAAATACAAATGCAATGCAAAGACATCTGACAGACATAAATTTAGTGCTCCGGGGTTAGTTATCAAGTGAGAACTCAAGAAGGTAGGCACACTGGTGCATACCTGTGATCCCAGTGACTAAGGAGGCGGAGGCAGGAGGATTGTAAGTATAAAGCCATGCAGGGCAACTTTAGAGAGAATCTGTCTCAGAAGCAAGTGTGAGGATGTGTATTGGTGGTAAAGGGCTTGCCTAGCATGTATGAGGCTCTGGGTTTTAATTCTCTTCCCCTTCTCCTGCAAAAAAACCCAAACTCCTCAAAATAAGAACAAACAGCTAAATAGAAAGATGGGCAAAAAATGAACACACATTTCACAGAAGAGACATGAAGGGACAAGAAAAATTGAATAGACCAGGTGTGTGGCACATGTATGTAATCCTAGCACTTGGAAAGCTGAGGCGGGAAGATCACCATGAGGTAAACACCAGCCTGGGCTACATAGTAAATTCAAGGCTAGCCTGAACTACAGAGGGAGTCACTGTCTCAAAAAACAAACAAACAAACAAACAAACAAAACAAAAAAAGATGACTAAGTGAAAAGAAATTAAAGCTATCATGGAAATTCCATTCTATTCAGTACATTAGCTAAACTGATGATATCAAACTGTTGGGGAAGAGGGAAGACAACACACAGCCAGGGTCCACAATATGCAGCCTTTGGGGCTAACTGGGAAAGCTCCTGCTCTGTAAATAGGAGTTTTACTGGAATGCTGGCATGCCCACTTGTCCAAGGCTGCTTCCACAATGGCAGGACTGAGTAGTTGTGACAGAGACTGCATGGCCTGACAAGCCAAAAATATGTACCATCTGATCCTTAGAAAAAGCTTGCCAACCTGTGATGTAAACAAGGAAAACTTTTATAGACACTTCGAAGAATACTGTGGCTAAAGTCGTAAGGTACGCATGCTTCTGGATCTGCAATTCCACATCTAGTTATTCACGCTAGAGAAACTCTAATGTAAAGACATTAAGGAGACGAGTCCAGTAATGCTCACTGCATTGCTGTTTATGATGTCAAATAATTGAAAACAACTCAGGTGCCCTTGGTAGGAGAAAGGGCTACTTTAACAATGGGATTCCATTTGCAATGAGAACAAATGACTCACAGCACACATGTGCAATTCACACAGGGTGAATCTTGTAAATGATGCTGAATGAGACAGTTGCAGAAGAATATCTGAAATGTGATTCCTTTATAATAACAAAAAAGTGCAGAAATGCTCTATCCCAATATGCTACTGAATTAGACCATAGCAACTTCACGAAATAGAATCCAAAATAACAGCAGCCTAAACCAGACGGTCTGTCTCTATGCCATGGTTTAGTAGGGAGAAGGCAGTCAGGGACCAGTGGGGTGGCTCTGCTCCGAAATGTTACCCAGGAATCTGAGCTCTGTCTGGCTTGTTGCTTTGCCCCCTGCCCTCAGCCTCAAGGCCCAAGATGGCTTCATACCACCACGTCTGTGTTCAAACTCCTCGATGAAAAAAGGGACATATCATGCCTTCTACGGATTGAGTGTATTCTTTATTCTAGGCACCCACACGTGCATGCCTATTATATTAAAAGATGGACTCCATGGATATTAAGAGATAAATAGTAGCAGTACCTTCTATAATTGTTTAGGGCTGTATTTGATGTTAAAGAAAAGTAATGACAAAATCATTGGACAGAGATGATCCCAGAATGGCAGCAAAAAGGGCAGGAAGGTAGAATTGGGAAGGAACAGAAAGGGAGTATCCCAACTCTACTAACATCCTGTTTTCAAAGATGACGTTGGTTCCATGGGTATTTATTGTTACTCATTAAAATACACTTAAATTTCACATCCTATCTTGTGTGTGATAGTTCATTAAAAATTACAAGATCAGAAGCAGGTTCAGAAGCAGGTTATAGACTATATATGATTTCACTCACATAAATAAATGAACACAAAGCAGGCATTTATTATTTTGGCTTTGTATTCAATTATTCTCCCCTTCTTCCCCGCTCCCCGCCCCACATACTGGGGATTGAACTCAGGGGCCCACTGCCACTGAGTTACATCTCCAGTCCCATTTCTTTTGAGACAAAGTCTCCTTAAATGGTCCAAGCTGGCCTCGAACTTCCGATCATCCTGCCTCAGCCTTCCAAGTAGCTGTGATTACAGGCATGGGTCATCACCCCCGGCCCTTAAATCACTCTTTACCGGGGCATATTTTCTTCTTGCTCTCCTGTTTGAAAGCGGGTCAGTCTCACCAGGGGACTGACTGGTGCCTGAAGAACCAGCCTCCTAATACATGAACAGCTGCTGTGCCTGCAAACGTGGCCTTGTTTTCCTGATGGCCTCTCCCGGCCGCTTGTAATTCCTCCCATGCACAGTTCCAGCCCACTTGGATTTACTTGCTTCCTGCGGAGGACTCCCCCCCACCCGCCCCCGGCTTCTATGCATTCATTTGTCCTTAAGCCTCAGCCTAGAAGCCACCTCTTCGTGACGCCTTCCCAGATTTTCTGGCCACATCAGTCTCTCCCTCTCGCCCTCTCACTTTTCCTTTGCTCCTTCATTTCAGGGCGTTTAGACTCTCCTCCCCCTGCTCTGGGGGTGGCATCCTGCCCAGCACCGGCAGTGTGGCGAGCCCCATACACTCTCTTACGAGCTGTGTGACCTTAGCTGAGTCGACGAAGCCCTCGGTGCCTCGCGTCTCTTCCGTAAAGCCGAGGTGCCAATTTCTCTGCACAGATTGCTTTTAGCCCAGAACCAGCACACCGCCGCCTGCGCCCCGGGCACCAGGCACACGTGTGGAAACTCTTCTAGCGGCTAAATGCCGACCAGGAACTCACCAAATCCGCTCCTCTCCGGAAGGCGCGCAGCACCCCCCTTCTCCTCCGCCCTTCCGAACTGCGGCCTCACCGAAGAAGATCCCGATCCTCCCGCGCCAAGGAGCCCGGCTCTGCCTCCCGGCAGGTGCGCCACCACCGGAGCCCGGGTTTAGCCCCGCCTCTCCCTGCTCCGGGCTCCGCCCAGAGCCCGACCGCGCCCCCGCCAGGCTCTCGCAGACCTCCTTCTCATTAGTTCACGTCGCAATAAGCCCCGCCCAGACCCCACCAAGTCCTGTCCTGGCCCCGCCCAACCAGGGCCGTACACTCTTGCCTCTCATTGGCTACCGTCCCGCCGAGCCGCGCCCCAGCACGGCAGGCCCCGCCCTATTGGCCTTTTCTGGCTGTTTTTCTTAGGCTCGCTTCCTGCCGCGCCCCGCCCCCGAGGTCGTCACTTCCGGGTAGGGGAACCCGCGGAAGGCGGAAGTGTATGAGTCGGTAGTGGCAAAGAGCAGCTGAGGTGTCACTATAATCGCCTCCAGCCCTTGCGACACTGGGCTCGGAAGTTCGGAGGTGGTCACCAGAACGAGCGAAGGAGGATGGCCATGAGGCGGCCTCGCGGTCCGGCGGGGTCTGGAGGCTGACCTGCCCCGCTGCCTGCTCCCGGGCCCGCGGCTCGCGCCAGCCCTCAGAATGACCGCGGCCTCCGCCTCCAAATGGGGGCTGGTCACGAACGTCGTGAACAGCATAGTGGGGGTCAGCGTGCTCACCATGCCCTTCTGCTTCAAACAGGTGCGTCCGGGCCGCCTCACCGGGGCCCTGAGGTCGGGAGACGGGACAGATGACGTCCGCGCGCCTGGCGTTCGGGGGTCTGTGCGCCGGCTGGGGCCGCACACAAGACAGTGCCGCAGGGCAGAGTGAGCGCAAGAGGGTTCAGTAGGGTTTATTTCATCCTGTTATTTTAAAACTCAGCCAACTTCACGGGAGCCACCGGGCTTTGGTTACAAGGTGATTAAAAAATTCACCAGGTCAGTCACTTGACAGCTGAATTCCACAGACATATTGTGCATAGTTGGTCTGTTCTGTACGAATTTCACCCCAACTGGAAGATTCTTACTGTGCAAAAAAGTTTGGTTTCATCTCACCATTGAATGCCACGTGAAAGAAAACGGTCGCGTCTGTGACTTATGTTTAAATAATTAACAGGTGAACCGGCGTTCGGAAGCAGATGGAAAGATCAAATTGGGTAACTTCTTCCCTTAAGACACTTAACAAATGAACGTGGGGCTCCCCCCAGGGGAATCGTGTTGCCAAGTGTGCTGCTGTGGCTTGCCACGTGGCAGGGAGAAGCTGCGCACTGGACAGGTCCTGGCAGTTGGACGTCAGGGCAAAGACCTGCAAGTTATGTCTGTTGACACCAGAGGTAGAAAATGAAATGAAATGGACTATTTTTTTCTTTTTGCAATATTGGGGATTGCACCCAGGGCTCTTGGACTGAACTACGTCCCCAACCTGGCCCCTCTTCCCCTTATTTTGAGCTGGTGTCGCTCAGTTGCCCAGGCTGGATTCAAACTTTTTTTTTAAACTTGAAAAAGTGTGGGTTTTTTTTGTTTTTTTTTTTTTTTAATTTGGACTCAAACTTTTGACTTTCCTTTCTCAGGCTCCCAGCGTGCTGGGATTACAGGCATGCACCACCATTCCCAGTTAGATGGACATTTTGAAACTGAAAATAGTATTATTAG
>RJWT010034350.1:0-13698 GCA_004365215.1 Cuniculus paca
AACGTGGTGTTCTGTGGTTTTCCTCTCAAAGCAAAGGTTTTCACTTTGGCAGTTTTGAGACTACAAAGGGTGGAGACCTGCCACTCCCCGTGATTCCCTCAGGCCACCTTTTCTATTTTTTCCATTCCTTCTCAGCAACTGAGATCTCAGTTCTATCTTTGTAACACCCAGCCTTCCTGGAGCTTCCATTCTGGCCAAACTCACAACATTTTAAATCATCCTGCTGGGCTCTTTGCTCTTGATTTGCAACATAAATCTGGCTAAAAGCCCACAATAGCCATTCCACTTCCTCAACATGTGACTGCCTTGAAATTTCTTTTGCCAGATTAATTAATCCACTGCCCTTAATCTCAGCCTCAGGCAAAGTCTCTGGACATGAGCAAAATGCAGACAAACTTTTTTCCAAGCCATAGGCACATCATCTGAAGTCCAACAACCAATGCAGGCCTTCTTCCCAGCAGATACCTCCTGAACCTGGGCTTTACTGGTCTTCTGGTCTTCTGAGCTCTGATCAGAATCTCCCATACTAAACCACTTAAGCCATTGCAGGGCTTCTCTTTCAGTTGACATCTCTAAACCTTTCCAAACTCTTCCCACAAGCCAAAGGCTCTTGAACCACATGATCAGTTATAATCACAGCAACAACCCTACTCCTGATACCAAATTTTGTCTTGGTTACTTTTCTCTCATCCCTGAGACAAAACACTTGATGCCCAAATTGAAGGAAGGAAAGGTTTGTTTAATTCACAGTTTTTGGAGGTTTCAGTCCATACTTAGCTGTTTCTAAGGCAAGGTAGCATGGCTAAGGAGCAACCATTTATGGTGGCCACAAGGAACAAGAGTGAAAGGAAAAAAGAGAAAAAAAGGGAATAACACGCCTCCTTCCCTCCCTTATATTGTATGCTGGCTTTCTGCACCTGGGCGGGTACAGAACTCACACCACCAATCCCAGCACTAGACAATGAACCAAACACAAACACTAGATTCGGCTGCCTCCATGACTTCATGAGGCTTTGAGGGAACATCCAGTCACAAGCCATAAAAACCCTTAAAATTTTTTTTGATGTCACTTATATTTTACCCTTCTATTTCTTCTTGCTCATTGATGCTCACTCAATGAATGATTATTTTCTGTCACAAATTCACCCATCTTTTTGATGTGTGGAATTCTAATAGCACCATAATGTCATCTTATTGTGATTTTAGTTTGTATTTCCCAAGTGACATATGTGTTGAGCATTACTTCACACACCATATATACTACTTGTAGAACTGCAAAGTTAAGTTTTTTCTGTTTTTAATGGACTTTCTTTCTTATTATTGAATTTTTGCATACTTGTAACCATAGTACTTGTATTCTGAATATGAGTCCTGTATCACTTGATTTGCTATTATATCTGATCTTTTGATTCAAATATCTAATCCTAAGTGTGTTTTGTATATTTATCTCATATTCTATAACCTCAATAAACTTAGTTATTGAACCATATTTGATAATTTTTCTATAAAAGTTATCAATTTATCTGCTAATAACATTGATTTATTTTTAAAATAAGAATGCTATTAGTTTATTAACTTATTTATTAGCTTTGCTATCTTCACTGGAAGAGTCAAGTGACCATACTGTACTCATGATCCTAGGAGAAAAGTAGTTTGTGTTTCCTTTTTAGATATATAGTAGGATGTAGTAGTTTTTAATTTAATTTTGTTTTATTAAAATGCTTTAGCTGTCTCTGTTGAGATTATCATACGAATTTTCCTTTTTAGTTTAATTTGTGAATATATTTGAATTTTCTGATTTATTTTCAAATAATAATATTTATCCAGGAATAAACTGTACTTGGTCTTAGTGTATTTTGAATATTATTATCTAAAAATCTAGGAATTTTTGAATCTAGAAATATTGCTCTATAAATTTCCTTTCTTGAAATGTCTCCATATGATTTGCATATTGAACTAATGCTGATCTCATAAAATAAATAGTATTAAATTCTTCCTCTTCAATATTTTTTCTGGAAAATATGAATATAACTGACAATCTTAATGAAATTCACCAGTTAAGCCATCTGAACCAACATGTGTTTGTTTCTTTTTTTATTTTTTAACATTTTAAATAAAATGTCTTACATATACAAGACTATTGAGGTTACTAGTTTTTTCTTCAATAAGGCAAGGCAGCTTTTATCTTTCAAGTAGTATTTCCATTGTTATTAAGTTTTTACATGTTCTTGGATAAAGATTTCTAATATTACTGTATCACATCTTATAATTTTTGTAAAATATGTAGTGGCATTTTTTTCTCTATTTCCGTTTTTGGTAATTTGTGTTTTCTCTTTGCATCAAATCAGACATGCTAGAGAGTTATCAATATTATTTATCTTACCAAAAACCAAGCTTTAAATTTGTTGTCTTCCTTTCTGTGACTATGATGTTGTTAATTTTATTATATGTCACCATAATTTTATCCATTTTTTTTTGTGGCACCAGGGATCAAACTCACGATCTCACACTCGCCAGGCAGGTGCTTAGGCCACTGAGCTAAATCCTCAGCAATTTTATCAATTTTTTTCAAGTGGATACTTTGGGTTAATTTGCTTCTTTTCCTTGCTTATAAGGTAAAAGCTGAGGCATTGCTCTGATACCTCTTTCAAAGAGATATTTAGTCCTCTAAATTTCACTTTAAAAATTGCTATATTTGAATAACACAAATTTTGTTATGTTGTATTTTCAATTTCACTCTGTTCAAAGTAAGGTTTAGTTCCCCTTTGTGGTCTTCTTTGACTCGTGTATTATAAAGACTATTTACTGAATTTTCTAAATATTTGGCAATTTCCCACTGATCTGTTATTGATATCTCATTTAAATCTCATAACATCAGAGTACTTCAGTATGATTTAATGTTGAAAATTTATTGAGACTAAATTTGTGGCTCTAAATATGGTCTTCTTTGGTATTTAAAGTGATGTGCATTTTGGTTTTTTTTGGTTTTTTTGTGGCACCGGGAATTGAACTCACAATCTTGTGCTTGCCAGGCAGGCACTTAGGCCGCTGAGCTAGATCCCCGACTGCATTTTGTTATTGATACAATGTTCTATATCCAACAAGGTAAGTTTTTACTGTTATTCAAGTCTAATTTATTCATTCATAGTATCTTTTATTTTTCTCATAGTGTTCTGGAAAGGACATTAAAGGCTCAGACTTTATTTGAAAATGTGTTTGTTTGTCTCTGGTATTATACCAGTATTTTCTTCTTAATCTTGAAGTTCTGTTATTTGATTGACAAACATAGTATCTTTTGTCTTCACATGAAGATATTTTTTGTTGCTCTGGAATAGTCTTTGGCATGCATTTTCTGCTACACTTGCAGGCACTCAACAATTTTTGATGGGAGTTAACATGGTATATATTTTTGTTCCTTTGTTTTTCACCTATTTATGTTTTCACATTTGAATTAAATTTATTGCAGATTGCTTACACATATGAGTCTTTCATTTTTATATGTTCTAAAAATTTCAAAAATTCAAGTGGTTGTTCAGCAAATTGAAGTATAATATGATTTTATATGATTGGGGTTAATAAACCCATGTAAAACATTTTTATATTGAGAACAATTTTATTTGTTTTCTCAAATTAATATTTTATAAATTTTGATTGCATGATTGATACAAGGTGATTCCAGAAAATTCCTAGGGCTGTAGCCAATGTTTGTCACCTAACTTTTTCTTGGTCTGAGGAAAAGCATGACCCATATGGACAATTTTTCACCAGAGTTGTAAAAGATAAAAGAGACATAATTGACAAGCATCCTTGGCTTGCATTCTGATATTTTGTGTTCTATAACAGAAGATTCATATTACTCCCCTTGAATGAAATTTTTCATGAAAATGAAGAAAAAATTACCATAATGATGAACTCCTCCACTTTAATTAAATCAATGCAGTGAGGTTTTTATATCAGGGTGTCCCAAGTAGTCTTTATGACCCACTGAGAGCTAAGAGCAAAATAGAATTATATACTTATTTGAAGAAATTTCCTTTATAATGTCTCAAAATAATGTTTAATACTTACAAAAAAAGTATTATGTGAAAGACATTGTGTTAAGTATTTCACATACATTTTATTAAATTTTCATGGAAAGATCATGAGAGTATTTGCTCTTAGACAAAAAGGAAATTTAGATGCATAAAGATGTTGAAGATCAAGACACTCGTGCTTTTAACCATAAGGCTTAGTTTTTCCTCTTTGTGTTCCTCTCCTCTCCAGTATAAACATGATTCCTTCTCATTTTAATAAGAATAAGCATTTCCTCAAATTTCAGTGGAAAAGAGCCAAGATGAGAAGATGTCTCTTTGCTGAACACCTGAACATCACAGGGAAGGAGCCAACAGTTGAGGGAGTCATAATGTAGGGAAGATAAAGTGCTTCATTTTTGCTCCACCTAAGGCAATTTACTGTCCTGGGTATGGAGAACATTCTGTTTGTCTTCCTGACTGGACAATCTGTGGTATGCTCCTGCAACAAATCTACTTGTCTCCCCTCTCCAGTTCTCTCCAATACAATTCTACCTCAAGTTCATAAATTTCCACACAGTTGTTCGCCATCTCCATCTTCACATGTCTACTTGATGGAAGGGAACACCCACAGTCTTTCATTTTAACAGTGCTTTGTATAATGTCCTTATGCCAAAGTTTATATCATAGAAATCATATTAACTGATCTACTTCTAAGCAGCTTTATTTATACATAATTTATAGATAAACTCTCACATAATTAACATATACAATTCAACAAGTTTGACTATATGCTTACTCCCAGGAAACCGTTAACAACAATCAAGGTCAGACACATGTCTTTTGCTTTCAAAAGTTCCCTTGTACTCCACCACCCCACCTGCAGCTTTCTGTTGATAAAGACACTTCACATAAAATCTATCTTTTTAAAAATTTTTCAGGATATAATCCAGAATTGTTAAGTAAGTATAAATGTTAGGTCATGTACCCCATCTCTAGAAATTATTCATTTTGTATAACAGAAACAGTTCCATTTTTTTCTACATTTCTCTCATGTGTTCAGTTTTATTTATTCATCCTTTTGTTATATGAATTTTTATGACTCATTTTTATCACCATTGTTGGATCAAGAATTGTAACAGTTTATTGTCAGTTGTTCCCATGTAATTTACCATGTATACCTGTAAATTATCTGAATGTAAAGTTATATATTACCTTATGTAGATGGAAGACCTCACAGCAGTATGCTAACACTTGTCATCTTCCAATGTTTGTGCTATTGTTAGCATCATTTTACTTCCATGCTATTTCTCCAACACAAATTGCAGTGATATTTGCTTAAAACATTCAATAACATTTCCATAAATTATTTTTAAATATTTTTGTTATTACATATTAATTTACAAAGTACTGTGTTTCAATGTAGAATGCTAATATGAAAAAATGCTACACTTACCTATGTAGTGACTGTGTCTAGTGCTCTTATATGGTGCAAATCCTTGATTCCACTCACTATTATTTTCCTTAGGTTTAAAGTACTTACTTGCATTAACATTTCTTGCAAATATACTTGTGATGAATCCTTTTACCTTTTTATATTTCTGAAAAATATTTTATTCCACTTTCACCTTTAAAAGGTAGCTTTGATAGGTAAAGTATTCTAAGCTTTGTTTTTTTTTTTTGCTTTTTGCTTTCAGTATTTTAAAGATTATGCTCCAAGTCTTGCTTGTACTACTTCAAAAGAGAAATCTGTCATCTTCATCTCTATTTCTGTTTATGTGGTGTTTCTAGTTTTTCTAGCTGCTTTAAAGATTTTGTCTTTAATCTTTTTATCATGAGTTTTAAGCAATTTGATCATAATATGACTTGCATATTTTTTCTTCTTGCTCCTTGTACTTAGAAGTCATTAAATTTCTTGGATATGTAGATTTGCAATTTTCAAAGTTTAATATTTATCAAGATAAAATAATTCACAAATGTTAAAATATCTTCAAATATATTTTTTCTTATTTTCCTTTTTTTCTCCAGTTCACCATGGCATTCATATTTGGCTACTTGTCACTGAGGTTCTTACTTTTTCTTGATTAATTCTTTCTATGCGCATACTGTATTTCACTGTGGATCTATCTGTTTCAATCTTCACTACTGATTTTTTGTCTTTCCATTCACAATCTGACATTATTCTTGACCAGCAGATGTTTTCATCTCAAGCAGTGAAACTTTTATCTCTAGAAATAAAATTTGGGAAACTTTTATATCATGTGTCTAATTATCTAGTCTAATATACCTCAACATTTTCTTTAGTGGCCCAGTAATTTTTTTAATTAGATAGCAACTATTGTGAGTTTTATCTTGATAAATGCTGGCCATTTTTTTATACCTCAGAATGTTTGAGAACTTTGTTCTAGAATGTAGTTAATTCAAAACAGTTTGATCCTTTAAATTTTTATTAGACATGAACAAACAAGCATTTAATCTAGGGCTAATTATTCTCTATCAGAAAGCAATGCCTTGCTTAATATCCTAACCAGTGCTTCATACTGTAAAAGTTTCCACTCTGGCTGGGGAATAGGTACTCTTCTTAGACTTGTAAGAGTTATGTCAGCATTTCCCTCATCATTCCATATGGATTTTTCCCATTTTAGGTCTCTCCTAACCTTGCAAAAGCTAATCAGTTGTCAACTAAGTAAGTTGAAAAATGTCTCTACAGATCTCTAGAGTTCAGGTTGTATTTTGCTTTCTCCTCCCATAAACTTTGTCTTTTAATGACTAATCTTCTTGGGTTCTCTGAACTTCAAGTTTCTC
Source organism: Cuniculus paca (assembly GCA_004365215.1). Taxonomy (NCBI): domain Eukaryota; kingdom Metazoa; phylum Chordata; class Mammalia; order Rodentia; family Cuniculidae; genus Cuniculus; species Cuniculus paca. The sequence goes on from RJWT010034350.1 coordinate 6,816, forward strand.
CTTCCCCTCATCATCCCTGCCTCCCTTATGCACTAAACTACGGAGATCACAAGAATCTCTTCATGTCCTCTCTGTTAGGAATAATGGCCCTTTATTGTATTATTTTCCAATAGTTTAAGAAGATTTGTTTAGTTTATTTTTCTTGTTTAGTTATTTTAAGAAAGAGAATGATTGCATATTATCATGCCTCTATGTTGGAAGCAGAAGTTAAATGCATTTATTTCTTAAATAATAGAACTATACTGTATATAGTATTTTGTGTCTTTCACTTTTATAAAATTTCTTTTTTTAACGGCTAAATTGTGTTTATTGACTTTTTTTGAGAAGATTCTTAAATATTTCTATTCCTTTAGAAAAGAATATGTACTTTTACAAAAGTTTTTCAATGGGTGTAGTACTTGTGAATAAAAAATATAAAAAGATATTCAACCCAAAATCTATAAAAAAAGTCAATGAATAAATATTTTGTTTTAGTTTACTACCACACTCCTGAGAACTTCTATGATCAATAGATGAACATTTTTGTAATTTTCATAGTTCTCTACAATAAGCATAGAATTCTTTTCTTGGATGAAAGCACCTTGGCACACATGTGATTAAGATCTAATTATTTGGACTGGCATGAACTAGACATCAAAGAATTAGCACAGTCTGCTGTTACATACTTTGGTTTATGTCAACAAGCAAAATGTCTTTTAACTTCATTAGCAGACCTGAATTAATAATGCAGTATGTCAGAACTGTAAAGATTAAGTCAGTCATTAAAACATCACTCCAAGCATGTGTCATGTAAGAGTAGTTACCTTAGAGTTTGAGAGGGGCTTGCTTCACAGCTATGCTTAAAAAGATATTATATGAAGCAGAGGTGTAGCTCAGTGGTCAATACATGACTTATACGCATAAATTCTAGGTTCAACTTCCAGCACTGGAGGGAAAAAAATATAAACAATATCTGCAGCACCTATTACTGGTATCTATTGAAGTCAGAATACTTCAGGTATTTCATTTGAATAAAGATATTTATTTAACAAATTACCTGCCTACTCATCTATATTTTAACTGTATTCTGTATTTTATAATCTCACTTTCTAAGTTTGTAGCTTATTCATGCTACTTAACACCTTTAGTACCTGTAAGTCATGACTTAATTTCTTTGCTCTTAGATTTCTTCATTTTAGATTATGAGGAAAATAGTCATTCCCTCCCATACAGTAAAGCAATAATATAATATAGTAACATAATCTTTTGGTCTGTTTTTCAATAAATATTAGCTACTAGTTTCTGTTTCTGATGAAATCTTGGTTTTAATTATTTTTTTGTTACGCGTGTGATTTTTTTCTCCTCACTGTGTCAATGCAGAGCTGAAACATTTCTTTTGTTTGTTTTACTTTCATTCAACTCAACTTAACAAGAAATGATTTAATGTGAGCATTCCTCATGGTCTTGAAGAAACAGAAAAGCATTATATCATACTAATGTCCAGTAAACATTTTTAAAAATGGAAATATAACTGACTGTGAAAATCCACAATTCATTCTACCCTCAGAGAATTCCTTGTGGCAGATATTTCAAGGCAATAGCTCAGATTGTCTTTCCTACATCTCAGTTGACTAATTCACAGAATTTCTGCTAATTGATGTACAAAAGTCTAGCCCTAGCTTCTCACACCAGCCTCATACTTTTAACTAACAGCTTTATTAAATGTATTTTTAAACATTCTGTAATTTTCACTAGTTTTCATCTTCTACAAGGGAAGAGAGGAAGCAATCTTTAGAAATCAACCCATTTTGGTGTAAGCAAGGACATTATAGGGGAATCTTTTAATACGATATAAATGCTACGGCCTCTTGGAAGAGACGCTTAGCTCAAAATGATCTTTTTCACTGATTAAATAATTTTGTTGGAAACTCGCTACAAGAACCATCATCAAAATGCCCAGATGCCAAGCTTCTGGCCAAATTATCAATTGTGCATGAGTCTGTAGCAGAGCTTGATAATAGTGCTTTTCTGCAACAAATCCATACAAGGTATGTGGATTATCCGACTTCTATGGTTCTTTCCAATCCTGATATTTAAAGAGACTGATTTCCTCATGTACATACATACCTCACAGAAAGTTTAAGGATTTTATTAGATCCTATTCAAAGTCACAGCAAGGGCTAAATGCTGAGCTCTGAACATTTAAGGCAAATGGATTTATATGCAAATGTTAGCAGAGATGTAGCAGTGGTCTCTATTTATTGACTTGATGACTATTATATATGTAGGCTTCTCCAAAGTATTCATTACCATATTATCTAAAGAGCTCAAAGTGTGAAGGCCATTTAGGTTCAGAATTATCCATCTGTGCCTGTGCTTGTCCCCTGAGTTTAAGAAATGATCATTTGAAAGTTTAACACAGTTCTTGGAATACAATGCCTCTCCTTGAATTCACCTCCTAAACATTAAAATAAAGACAGTCACCTGGTTTACCCTTGGCCTGGTTAGGATTCTACTAACACTGCAGTATTTAGGTACACTGCATTTATTCATGCCTTTTCCTAGGGCTTTTTTTCACTAACTGTTCATATTTTTCTTCCTTTGTTATTCTGGGGCCTTCGGCAGAGCTCAGTCAATCAATTATTGCAGTCAGGGCTGATGCTGCAGGATTCAAACAAAGGCCCACTAGCCACAAAGAGAAACAATGGCAAGAGCAAGCTGTAGACTGTGTCACTAGAGCAGCTGATCAATCCGTGATTAAATTGTTTTTAAATGTATGTCAAGTCAAGAACAAGACTCAGAGATATATATTCAAGGTGGGAAAGAAAGGCGGAGGTATGATTTCCGAACTGTTTTCTTCCTAACAGTGTAGAGCTGACCTTGCATTTAAAGCTAGAGGATGGGGGTAAAGCTATATGAAAGTGTGAGAAATATGAGTAAGTGCTGTTTATAGGATGCTGTTTTAATACCCGTGTGAGAGCTGAACAATAGTCAGAGACAAAGCTCTGAAAAATGCATGCTTCTCTCTGTGATGGATCCTTTTATCTTTTCATTCCTGCCAGATGATAAAAAGCATTTACAGGGCAAACAAGCATCTTGCCTTTATTTTCCCCTAAAATGAGAAATCTTCCTTCTTTAGAATTTTGCTATTAAAATATTCGCCAGTAGAGGTTTTTATCATTTTTTTCCTGTTCTACTTTAAACATGAAAAACGATTGAAGGTTGTAAAATGAAAAGCTGGATTCTTGATAGAAACCTTTGGTTTATTTTTGTAATTAATGAACTCATTCTTGCCACAAAGGTTAACTATACTGATGCTAAAAATAAAAAGGATTTTGAAGTGGCATAGGATTCCTTCAAATTTAGATGACACTAGATGAAAATACTCCAGAAATCAACCAAGTGAAATCCAGTGCTTAGCTTACATCGGTCTCATCACTCACTTTTTGTTTTCTAGTACGAAGGATGAAACCCAGGGGCACATTACTGTTGAACAACATCCCAAGTCCTTTTTTTTTCATTATTTTATTTTATTTATTTATTTATTTATTCATTTATTTTTGAGATAGAGGCTCATTAAATTGACTAGGCAAAATTCTAATTTGTGATCCTGCTTCAGTCTCCTTCAAGGCTGGGATTACAAGCACATACCACCATGCTCAGCTCCATCACCTGCTTTTAAACGTTGTTCCTTCTGAGCTTCATTATGAAACCATAATTCCAAAAGAGCAAGAAATTGTATATTAAGTAGGAGATGAATATCAACATTGTACCTGACAGTGGGTTAAATGCTTTCACCTACTGCTTCACTTAATTCTTGTAACGATTCCTCCTGGTGCTCTCTTCCCTGCTTAAAGAGACTGCAGTGAGTAGTTATTAATGACATGCTTACTGTACTTGGCTTAAACCTGAGATTTGAAAATAGGTTTGTTTAAATACAAGGGCCTTCTTTCTTTACATCAAGATTAGGAACAATTAGAATTCCTTCTAGTACTCCTAGTACACAGGCTTCTGGGCCCCATCCCTAGTTTCTATTCAGTGGAGGGCTATGGGGTCAGAGAATGTGCATCTTTAGTAACTTCCAAGTGATGCTGATGCTGCAGGATTGGGAACCACACTGAGTGCCACTGCCCTGTGCTCTGTGCTCTGTCCTGTGTCCTGTGTCTCAAAAGAATGACATGCTTGAGGAATTTTATGTTATACTGGTGAAAAAAAAATTGCTGTTGAAAACTAAATGTTTGAAAATAATTTCAAAGATGAAATACTACATACTGGTGAATTAAGTTTTTTAAATTCCCATTTCTTATGCATCTAGAAAATACATACTACAGGGATTAAAAATAAAATGCAGTCCCCGTCTTCCTAGAGCTCATCACCTCATTGGGATGGCAGTCATAGCTAAGTACTTATCTTGACCGTTATTAAGGCAAACACAGTAATTGCTTAAGCCAAACACTTTTTAAAAATGTACTCTGGGAATATGAGGCAGGAAATTCTGTCTGAAAAGTATAACAGCACGAGTCCTTACATTCAGTTTCTTTCATCCTTAATGGTACTTCTTTCCGTCTCTTGCTTTCATGTTAAGATAAATTTACTTTATTTACTGTTGCTGCTTCTCCAAATCCGGCTTCTACCTAAATCGCAAAATAAGGCTTCCACATCAAATACACCAACCAAAGTGCAGTGGGAGAATTCATGATAGACTTTTATCTTAAGACCTAGAGATCTGAAAGAGCTTCTTCATATCCGAGATGTGAAGTTTTTCTGATTACCTGGTCTCCCCCTCCTTTTCACCCACCATGACCCAGTGGACCCTGCCTAACCCTCTCACTTGACCTTGTACTTCACTTTCCTCTACTCTCACAAAATGATTTCTGCCTCCATCCAGTTTTTCTACTTGCTCTTCCTTTGGCCATCTTCTCATGCCTTCCAAGACATTTTCTGCCTCATGGAAGCATGATTTTAAAGTGAAAATCTGTTTATCTCTCCCCCTCGTCAAAAGCATCCACTAAGTTCCAGTTGCATAAAGCCAAGGAAGGGTTCTCATCACTGGGGCTGATGCATTTTCCCCCAATTGAATTCTGCTCACAATCTTCACCTCAAAAAGCTTCACTTGGCCTTAAATTATACTGCTGGGCAAATAAATCCATCTATCCTAAAATGGGCCACACTGGGCACACTCCGTTCTTTTTATCACACACATCCTTCATTATGGTTTAGGTCTAAAGTGTCCCCCAAATACCTCCTGTGTTTTCAAGGTGATTGGATTCTGGGGGTGCTATACTCACTAGTAGATTAATCCACCAATGAGTTTTTAGCTGACTTGATGTTGGAGATGGGGCCTGGTTACTAGAAGTCATGGAGGGTATGACCTGTAAGAGCGTGACCTATGTTTCCCTTTCCTGCTCCTCCCTTCTCTCTTTGCTTCATGGCTGCAAGGGGGAGCACCTTTTCCTCCCCCATGGCCCTGCACCATGCTGCTTCTGCCTTGAAGCCAGTCAACCATGGATGAAAACTGAGCCAAATAAACTCCTTTAATTGTGGATGTCAGGTATTTTTATCCCAGAGACACGAAGGTGACTGAGACATCCTTCCTTCCGTAAGAATCTATCAAAGAATGGCTCCGTTCAGTTTTGCTAGAAACCTTTTCCTCCAAACTGTTCCACTTACTGAGCTGAATGACCTTGAAAGTTACTTAACCTTTCTATCAATAAAACAAGTACAGCTGTACTTTTATAGTCTGGATCCGACTGTGCCTGCAAAGCTTGTGATACACTATGGATAGTCACTGCAGTAGGACTCTAAATTCACCAACCTCTTCACTCACAAGGGCATCACTAGCGGTCCCATCTCTTCGTCACAGTTGTTTAAGGAGACATTACAGACTGGGTCAAATCTGTTTAAGGAGGCATTACAAAGGGGCCTATAGTTTGTAGGGCCAAATGCAAAATCAAAATTCAAGACTGAGAGAGGCAGATAACTCAATGTTTCTTCCCACAAGAGGTCTTCAGGAGACTGCAGCCTCTGCTTTGGGGATAGTTAGTAGCCTGGATGGTGGGGAGGTGGAGGGTGAAGTGATAAGCAAACCTGCTGGGGATCTGCCAGACTGGGTTTGAGGTTCACCTTCCTTACCTCACTTGCAGGAAGCAAAAGATAACATGCTCCTCCCCTCTCCACTCCACATGTCTGTGTCCAGGCCACCTCCAAGAGATGGAGGGCTTTGATGACAGGTGAGTATACTCAACCCAACTCTTGAGTCTGGAAAGAAGAGGAGGAGAGAGGAGTAGATAGAATCAGGAAGCCATCAGCACAAGAGGTCAGATCTCAGACAATGCTTTCCAAGAAGGAAGGATGTGGGAAACCAGACACGAGGTGAGTGGAGACTTGAACTCCTGCTGATGCTCCATTATCTCACTGGACTTCACTTGCAAAACACAAATTGAAAGACAGAATCATTACAAATGTGATAACAACCCTACCACCATGAGGCCCTTCTGAGTGCAGGATTCCTGAGACTACACACTTCATAGGACACAAATGGGCCTTCAGAAAAGGGGCACTGGATTGTTGGAAGTGTGGCTATCTCCCTGGACCACAGTGGATGAGTCACAGGGAGTGGATGACCATGCAATTGCACTTCTATTCAGTGACCAGTGAAATCTGGTCTGTGAATTCTGAACACCCTCCTCCCCCAAACATGATGTCTTACTGCTGGTGAGTGCTTGTAATTCCACCCCCCCCCCACCCCATGGGAGAGAGTGATCTGCCAGGCACCATCTTGGAGTTGGGCAGGTTACGCCTGGGGCCATGACTGCTAACCACTTCTGGCATCAGCACCAGGTTGTGGGCTGACCTGCGGAAGTTACTTCCACTGAGGCCAGAAAAACCAGTCATTCTGGAGCTC
>RJWT010034351.1:0-13697 GCA_004365215.1 Cuniculus paca
TGTAGAGTCTGTCTGCCGCAGTCTACCCTCAAAATCTCAATGAGTCTTCTTACTGCCATATGAAAAATACATCCCCTATATAATTTGATTATAGCATCTGTTAGATTTTTTCCTTGGCATCCGTAGAGAAGGAAGATCAGAGAGAGAAAAATAAAAGAAGAAAGAAAAAGGCCTATATTGCAGGCATGGGAGGGTTTCACAAGAGTGAAGGATCCCTCTGAGACAGACAAAGAAGTCGCAGGGCTTTTATTTGGTTTGACGGGGGTGGAGTTTGAATAGGCGCGCAAAATGACGTATTGACAGCTGATTGGGTGAATGTTGGTGCACGTGGGAAAGGCAGGAAGTGGTTTGGAAGAAAAACAGGGAAGTCAACACTGGAGGGACAACCTCAGGGTACATCTCCATGCTGGGCCTGGCAGAGCTTCACAAGGGCGGCACCCATGAGCATCTAGTTGAAAGTTCAGAATTTATTTTTTATTATTTTAAAGAGAATAAAAACCAAATAAAATGAAGTCTAAATTTGAATAAATCTCTTTAGATGTATCTCTTCACTGATCTGTAAAACTTAATGGGCTTGTCATCTGGGTCCACTCCCAAGTATACAATGTGCAATGTAGCACAGATGAAAACAGCTCTGAACATTCCTGTCTATAAATGGGAAAGCCAAAGGACTCTAATTACTCTAGTTTTGAAATATTGCTGAACAAATATTGGTATTTCCTTGATTAACTTTCAGTGCTGGGGAGATTGTCCATGACTCTCAACTCCCCCCTACTGGGCTCCTTGTTCTGTCCTATGAGTCTCCCTTCTTTTCACATGAAAGGTAACACCTGTTTTATTGTTTAATTAAATGACAGTATCTTTCCAATTCTTAGAAACTGTATGCTGTGTTTAGAAAATTTGTGAGGCACATCGCAACCTGTTCAAATAAGCCAATGTCAACTCTAGCATTTTATCATAACCAGCAAGAAGAAACCACTTGATCTCTAATTATCTGCTCAGAAATCTCCTTAGGTATATTAACCAAGTTCACTACTTGAAGGTCTGTTTCAATATATCTTATGTGGCAATTTTTTTCTTTTTTGTGAGGTAGGGTTTCACTATGTGGTTCAGGCTGGTCTTGAACTCATTTTTTAGCCCACACTGGCTTGGAACTAGTGGCAATCCTCCTGCCTCAGCCTCCTGAGTGCTGGGATTACAGGCCTGTGTCCCTGGTTTATGTGGCAGTTTTGCTAGACTTTTTGTTACTACGTAACAGTCCTTCCTGTACATACCACCAAAACATTCTTCCCATGCAATTGAATTCTTACCAATAGTAACTTTTTAAAAAAAGTGATTAAAAGAAAACAAAACAAACCAATAGAAAGGATATAGGATTTCAAAACAAGCCGACAGGAAATTAACAATAGTCACTATATTGCATAGTGTTATCTTAAAAATAGTAGCTCAAATTATAAGATACAGGCAGAATAGATCAAATAACATAAGCAATCACAGGTTTTTTTCCTGGAATTAATAGTAACTTTTTAAGTTCATTTTTCTGTTATCAATCCAAAGCACTTTAGGTTAGTCTCTGTCATGATCATCAAAATTGCTCTAGTTTCTACTTCCACCTTGTTTCCAAACTATTTTTGTACTTTTAGGAATTTGTTACAGCAACATATTTTAAGCATCTAAATATTCAGTAGTCGTCTACTGTTGCTTTACATATTACACAAACTTGCAGTTTTAAATAACATGTATTAACTTCTATAGCATTTCCAAGATTCTGGTAACTTCTTATGTGGGGCCTCTATTTAAGTTTTCACAAGCCTGCCACTGAAATAACAACAAAGAAAGGAGAGATTCAAGAAAAAAAAATGACTGATGAGTTCTGACTGAGTACAATGGAAGACAGTGTTAAACTGTTTCATGGAGTCCAATTTTCACTTTCTGGTGTTACTAGATACAACCACATAAGCCACAGCAGTGCTATTTCTTTTAATTCAGTTTTATTCTATTTGATGCTGTAAAATGAACTCTAATTCTGAATAGTAATGATGGTTCATGCAAAGCCACAAAATACCTTTTAGATATACTAGCTGCTAATTAAAATCTATAAAAATATGGTTATTTCAATTAATTGCTTCTGAATTTTGAAAATCATTTATTTTTAAAAGATTTTTTCTATTATTTAGTTTCAACATTATTTATTTATATTTCCTATTTTCAAATTACTACTCAAAATGACATGAGTCATGCTTCTTGAATATTATACATAATTAGTGATCTATTTCATCTTAAATGCCAGACATTCAAGAAAAGCTATCTTTTCTTGTGAGCCTTAGGTTTTATTGAACATTTCATGTGTAGCTTTTTGTGTGATTTTTCAAGTACCTTTAAGCTGAATAAAGAGTGCAGCGATTATGAGGATCTTATTTCTTCTCAATATTTCCCTGCAGAGAAGCATTTTTAAGGCCAGGTTGAAATGATGCTGAATTCCCTTCAAAACCTTTCCTGGGTGGTCTTTTATCTGGGATTTCTTTTTTGGTGGTCTTATTTCTAGTTTCTCATGTGTTATTTTGTATTTTTAATATGTGCTCATCCATTTTATTCTACCTTTATTAATAGCACCTGGATGCTTTGTTTGACGGTTTCTTTTTGAAATCTGTGTCCTACACAGCAGAACTGACTAACAAGAAGTAGAAAGACTTTCTAGTTGTAAAAGCATTACAGCAATTCAGAATGAACAAAAGAAAAATCCAGTTATTGTTTCGCAAAGATTATTTTACAATACATGGTTGCAAAGAGTTGTTGATTACAACCAGTTAAAGGATTCTGGTCTCAGATGATAGCACAAAACTGAGTCATTTCTCAGTCATGGATGATTTCTCAAGCCCACAACACGTTGAATATTTAAATAGATGTCAAAAAGGCTTTCTAGTTGCAAAATAGATGTTTTTCATCATGCCTGTTTCTAAAACTTTCTGGTGCTTTTTCTTTTGCTAACAATAATAAGAGTATTTGATTTAAAAAAATATATATTCCAACAGAAACAAGAGACACAACTCTTCAAGTGGAGTCTTCCTATATTTATATTTTAATGTGAAGAGGCAAAAATGGCAAAGATGAATTTGAAAGTATGAGTTTAAAATCATGTACATCATTATGAAAACTGAACTTTATTCATCAGACAATGGGGAATAGTTGCAAAATTTCAGACTAGAAAGTGATACTATTAAAACTGAGTTCTCAGTTTTTTTTATAATACTAACAACCTTCTTTCTTTTTGCAATATTCATTTACTTGTAGGTTATTAGTATATATATACATTTTTTTGCATAATTCATAGATTTTTTTACATTCCCTAATCCTGTCCAGGGAGACATTGTATTTCAAAAACTTGCTGTGAATTCTGCGATATTCATTGTTACTAGATTTGTCATTAGTAAGTGTAAGAGGCAAATTGGAGAGAACAGTATATTGTTACTGCTTTTCTAAAGGCCAGGTGTGTGAATATAGTTCTTTTTAAATGGAAAAGTAAAGAGGTACAAAGTTTAAAAATGGCTATCTTAGGGAAAAAGGAAATAGGCTGACAAAAGGAGGGGAAAACTAGCTTATTAAAATATGGTTTGCCTTGCAAATCTGACACTGAAACTGTCAAATGTTTATATTGCATGATTTCCATGTCTGACCTTGCCCTTGGTCCTGTGATATGGACCTGCATACTTTCCCTTATGCTCACTTCTGTATGTATTTTACATTCAATTTTTTCATGTCTATTAACTCCTTTCTCTGCTATCCATATGTCAATATTTGTGTAAATTTTCCAAATATTTTTCTTTTAGATTTATACTATGTATTTCTTTTATATTATGAATATTTATATTTAATGAAATTATTCTTTAAATAAATTTTAATAGTGAACAGAAGTCAATATTTTGAACTGAGTTTCAATCTACCACTTTTACCTGGAAGCCAAGGCTGCCTTTCTTACAGTTTTTGATATTCTTACATTTTTTTAAAATCTGGTAATTCTGTGAATCCTGGACTTCTGTATTGCTATTATATGGAATAAATTTTTAAATATTCATTACTTATAAGGTTATTATCAAATATTTATCTCTATCTATTTATTTTTACCATACTGGAAATTGAGTCCAGGGCCTTTGCACTAAGCAGTGTCCCCAGTTCATTTTCTTTTCTTTTAAAATTTATTTTCTTTTTCTTTTTCTTTTTCTCTTTTCTTTCTTTTTTCTGTGATAGGGTCTTCCAAAACTGCTAAATTGTCCAGTCTGTGCTATAATTTGTAATCTTCTTACTCAGCCTCCCAGACTACTGGGTTTACAAAGTTCCATCCCAACTGGGTCAAGTTACTTTATTTTAATAGCTGAGTCAAGTAGCAGTTGCTGCCTAAAAGCATACCAGAATCCATCACCTTAAAATGATGATCATTTATTAGTCCTAGGACCTATCAGTCTGTAATTCTGGATAGGTGTGGGCAGATGATCTTTGTGGTCTCACCACAACGTAAGTACTCTCTGGAACTTCATCTGAGAAGATGGAGATGAGCAGAGCCACTAGTGCCTTTCATCATGTAAACTGTCATCCACTAGAGATACAATCCAGGCTTATTTTCATTGTGGTGAGGTAGTTTGAGGGGCAGTAATGTGTAATCATCAATAAATAAGGTAAAACATCATGCTTTCTACTTTCCACTGGCCAAAGAAAATCGCTTTTTATAAGATGTTGTGCCTATAATTCCAGCACTCAGGAGGATGAGACAGGAGGACTGTTGTGAGTTCGAGACCAGCCTGGGCTACAAAGTGAGCTCAAGGCCAGCCTGAATGGCATAGTGAGACCCTGTCTCAAAAGGGCAAGGGCTGGGGATTTAGCTCAGCCACCTAAGAGCCTGCATGGCAGGCAAAAGGTTGAGAGTTCCATCCCTGGTGCCGGAAAAAAGAAAAAGAAAAGATGTTGTGAATCTATGTTGTAAAAGTGGAATCCAAAGAAAGCAGGAGGGCTGCTTTGACAGTGTATGACCATGACTGTGTGCTTTAAAATGGAAATTACTTTGAAATGGGATAGTGTTTTTAAAAAAAATAATAGTCTCTCATACTAATTTCTCAGCAACCACATCAAACCTGTTAACAATTTTCATATAGAAATCAACACCTTGAGTATATTTCCATCATTCACCACTTGTAGCCCACAAGATCAATTACAAGTAATTAAAGCAAGGATATGGCCAGGGTCAACAATATTCATAATTAAAATCCATTGCATAAAAATATTTTCAAGCAAATACCCTATTTCAGAAGATTAGTATTTGCATTAAACTATTTTTCCTTAAAATAAAATATTAGGAAATATTTATTCACAGAAAACCTGAAAATTCATCACGGAGGTACTGTGTCATTGTCTTTTCAATATGGATGGAGTTCACAACTACAGAAAGGAGTGAAGTATTCAATCAAAACAGCACAACACAAAAGAAAGGTGAAATATGAAGTGTTAGTAATTTATAAGAAACCACATAACAAGTCTCTTCCCTGGTTATGTGTGCTATTTTTTAAGTATTTATGCAAATATTAAATGTGAACAAAAGAAAATATTCTGCCTTCTCTTTATATAATACCCCAAGTCATATTTGAAAAAATGGGAAGAAAAACAATTAGATAAGCACATATCTATGAAAATGAAGACACAACTGTAAGGCACATTTACCTCAGAAATGTAGAAAATTGAATATGTCAATTGAATACAAAAGCAAAAAGGTTGAATATATAAAATTTCTTATGTTCATGTTAGAATATTATTTTTGGTTTATATTTTTACATCAAAATTTATTTGCTAATATGAAATATGAAATGCATTTCAAAAAGAGGATAACCACGTGATTAGAATGTAATTAACATTTTAGAACACAAAACTTGGGAAGACAAAATGAGAATTACATGATTTTTTTCCTTGTGATGTTATGAAATATGCTACACTTGTATTAAAGTTTAAGAACAGACAAACAGGAAACACATTTCAATATTGATATTTTGTCAGCTACAGAAACACTGGATACTGAGTTCTTTCAATAACACTCATCTTACTACAGAGTATATGCTTGATAAAACAACCAAAGTGATCTAAAAAATTTTCTACTTGCACTGATTATGCATATTACTTAGAAAAGCAAAGTAAGAAAATATTTAAGGACGTAAAGTGCACTTATAATGATGCGTATCTCATACCAAGTGAATGATCAAGATGATATTAAACTATATAAAGTCATGGTATCTGCTTTCTTCACTGTTGTATCTGCTTTATTTTAAACATTGCCTGGTATGGAGTAAAGAATAAATATTGTAATATAAATTCAATTGTCAATTTTTATGCATATTAAGTTCATCATTTTGCAAATTATGTTACCAATAGGAGCTTATGCAAAACTTGTTTCTGTGGAGCAACTTAGTACTACCCATTCACTAATTAGCTGTCACAAGCAGATCTTGAAATTTTACCTTGCTTAGTCATCTACACGTTTATCAGAACTTCCCAAGCATCCTGAGATGCTGTGCCTTTAGCTCTTCATACAGCATCTGGCGGGGTGTGGACCTCGTCTCTTCAGTGACCACTACTTCTCCAGTTTCAACAGCAAGATATGACTTGCCCTTGATATGCTTTTTATCACTTAATTCATAGTTTTTGAGGGGAGAATAAAATTGGTCTTCCAAGAAAAACTTGAATATTTTTGTTCTTTTTCTTTTTGGTTGTATTAGTGATTGAATTCAGCACCTTTGCATTGAGCTAACTCCTCAACCACCACCACCCCTGTATTTTTTTTTTAATATTTTATACTGAGACAAGGTCTTTCCAATTTGCTAAGTTGACCAAACTGGGCTCAAATTTGTGATCCTCCTGCCTTAGCCGCCCAGATTGATATAATTATAAGTGTAACACACCACACTGTACTTCTTAATTTTTAAAAATTCTTAAGTATCATGCATGTTAAAGACTAATATGCAGACATATAAAATGTTGATGTAGGTATATCTTTCAGTGTAATCAAAACATGGTACCATACACACATACTATAGCGAGCAAAATTTCCTCTCCTTATTATGTCAGCCATCATTCTCAAACATGCCTTGATCTCTTTTTGTTCCTTACAGATTAAATAATATTAGCTAGAGCTTTATAAAAATTGAAAAATAGAGAAAAAACTTTCTAGCAACTGTTGATTTATTATCTGGTATCTCTGTCTTAGATATTTTTACTATTCTTATGTATTGAACTTCTTTCTCCTGCTAGTATTAGTCTATTCTTCAGTATCTGTCATATTGAAATTGTGAATAGAGAATTAGCTGGGAACAAAAAATATGACATTATTAGATAATTTATGAGGTTCAAAGAAAGTCTGCAAATGAAGTAAAAGAAAAAACTATAATACACTACTTTTAGAAATCAACTCCATTGTAGAAATAGTTACTAGTATCCATCATATTGATGAAAAGTACATTTTGTGTTGAAGAAAAATTTTCTTCACTATAAAATAGATTTGTACTTTTCTGCTTTTCAATAAGTTTGAGGAACTACATTCAGACTAATTAGAAAACCCATAAAGGATTTCTATTGAAATTTCTGCAATTAAGATTCATTGACTCCACAACTCCTAATGAAGCAGGGGAGACTCAGACGATTTCTAGAATGCTGATCAACACAATCCTGATGATTTTGCTATTTTAATTCTTCAATATGTGCCTTTCATAAGCAAATTGATAAAGCTTATAAATGAAGGTCCAATAGTGCTAGCTATGCTCACATGCACACAGTACATATTCATTACCCTTCAGGTTTGGAATAGCTCTAAATCATTCGTGCTAAAGATATGTTTGGTAATCACCACCTGATGCAGCTAGGTCTTCATTCAGAGAGTAGACTTAACTTGAAAAATAAAATGATGTTGCAGCCAGAGAGCCTATCTAAATAATAATCATGTAGAGCATCATAAAGGCTAACTGGACACACTAGCAATCTTACATACGATAGAACTATCACTTCCAGGGTTAATCATAAGTAGGGAATGTAAACTAATATAATACACATGAATAAGTAACAGAGGCTTGAGTTTTATACTATGCACAATCTCCTATGTACCCTGTTACTGATAGAAAATGTGACAAAACTAACACAGAAAGAACAGCAACAAGCAGTATGAGATTGATGTTAGAATTGATACCTCTTATCTCCAAAAGACTGGAAGAGTCTATGGATGAGCAGTAGATATAAACCTGTGTATGTTGTACAGAATCACATATGAAAAACAATGAATGAGGAATCACTTCTTTTAAAGCATGACTTTACAATCCTTTTTTAACTTAACGAAAATTTTTTGTTATTCTAAATTCTGATTTGAGGAATAGGAATGTCTACCATGGTTACTGCCGTTTTTATTTTTGTTTTTGTTTTTGTTTTTGACAGGGTCTCACTTTGTAATTCAGATAGGCCTTGAACTCACTATGTAGCTCAGGCTGACCTCAAATTCATGGCAATTCTCCTGCCTCGCCCTCCTGAGTTCTGAGATTATAGGCGTGTGCCACCACACCCAGCGTTCATTGTATTTTGGAAATCAGTAATTTCTGATTTTGTAGGTCTAATATGGGCATAAATATTTTTTGCAGAATGCACCACAGCCAGATAATTATCCATGCACCATTTAGAATGTTTGGATAATAAAACATTGGATTTTCTGAGTTGTATTCAGAGGAGACTGGAGTTGCAGTTGACTCTGGGATGCACTGAGAATTTTAGAAATTGTGAGGTGAAGCGAATGAGTTTTGCACATGGGAAAGATATGACTTTATTTAAAGGAAGGCTGTGGAGAGAGAATGGAGTGACTGGATAGCATCCTCCCAAAATGCTGGTCCATTGGAACTGTGGAATATGACTTTAGTGGGAAATGGAGATTTGCAGAGTCAGTTAAAAAAGAGTAAAATTAGATTATACTGGATGAGAGGGGCCCTAAATCCTCAGTAGACGGGAAACACAGAAGCATCAGGGAGACGGCCATGTGAAGGGAGATGAAGAGATTGCAGTTAAACTGCTGCAACCCAAGGAATGTGAAAGCCACCAGGAGGAGGCAGCTGAAGGAGATAGCAACTGCCATTTGGAGAAATCCTAATTTCAGACATCTGTCCTCTGTGCCTGTGATTCGATCCTGGTGTTTTAAGAGAACATACCAGTGCAGCTCCATACAACTAATATACCCACAGAAACACTAACCCAGCATTGGCAAACTCTTAAGTAGATGAAGAGAGAGGTGACAGATGAAATTTGCCCTCCTCAAATCATTGGCAGAGAAAACAATGGCAGTTTTTCTTCTTTATTTTACTCCACGAAGGCTTCTCAGAAAGAGTCTGTCTGGGTATTCTAGGAAAGAGTTAATGGTTTGAGCACTGCAAGCAGAAAACTGCAATAGGTACTATACCCTGTAACCCTGATCTCCTTTCAATACTGAAGTACTTGTGTCTCCATCTGAGAAGATTGTAGTTGACTGCTGTAAACTGAGAACCATTCTGATCATTGTTTGAGTTGAAAATTCCTCCTAGCCTATGGCATTCTCCATTACCAAGTGTGCAGCACATATCCAATGTCAGATCCAGGTACGGCTTGCAGGTCATATTCCTTGCTTCAAGCAGACACAACTCTGACAGCCACTGCAGACATAGAGGTTAAGGTACAATGGCCGCATTGTAGATTAACTCTTCATTATGCCAAATTCTAGTTTTTCCACTTTCTCAAAAATGTTAAACATCAGAATATGCTGAAGTACATTTCCACATACTAATCTTCATCTAAGCATGCACATTCTACAGAATCAAACCTAACAGAAAACATAAGTTCAAATTTTCCTAGATTACTTTTGATATCTAAGCATATATCTTCTTTAAATCAACCCATGCAGAAACTAGTGCTCCACAATTTTAATGATTTAGATTTTTATGTTTTTGACTATCTATTAGAACTTGTTTTCCATTCAAAAGAATCACTTTCATAATGAAAAGTTAGTACTAAACACCCAAATATTGCCCAATATATAATCTTCAGGAATAGACATAAGGATATGAGGTGACGCTTTTGGTTTTCAGCTGTGATGTTAATTAAATATTTCACATTTTATGAGACTTTCTGTAGCTTTCTTTGTGAGGAGAAAAATTAACTCTTTATGTTTTCTTTTAATATAATATTATGTATACCTCCTCTCCATAATTTTTTTATTCCTTAAAAAGAATCACTGTCAGTCTTAATGTCTCTGAGGTCTTTCCTTCTCATGAATTTATTGTCCAATGTATCTTGAGGATTTTTCAGAAAGTTGTATACCACGTTCCATACCATTGCTGTAGTGGTAAATTTAAGTGATAAATTCACAAGTTTAAGTATTAAATGTAAAATCAAAACATAAAGACATATTTGGAACAAAGATATTTCTGACTTTAATGTTCAGTCAAAAGCATATTTGTAAATTTACATGGTTTCATAAATTTCTATGGTTTTTAAATTTCTGTAATAAAAATGTTATTCTCTAAGGGAAATTCTGTGTTGGCTTTAGAGAATTAAATTGAGGGTGGAATTCCCCAAAGAGATTATCTGGATCACTGGAGCTTTAAAATCTAGGCTAACCACCTGAAAAGATTATTGGGTCCCTGGAGTTTTTGAAGTGATTTGAGAAAAAAAAAAGATTTTCTATAAATATTTTCTGAATATCCATGAAAATACCATAGCAGTAATAACACTTAAACTTTTATACAGGAATTAACTTTAAATGACCAGAAATAATTGTAGATGCAGCAGTAGATTAATTCAGTGTTAGATAACAAAAGGTTTTCAATAATTTTTTTCATTTGGAATAAAGAGAAGCATGTACTTTAGATATTAGTAGAATATCGAATATCCCTCAATTCAGTCACAACTGCAAAAGACAATAGGAAAGTAATTAGGCAAGTTTCCTCCCAAAGATTGATAGCACAAGTTATTGAATGTATACACTTGCATCGGAAACCTGATACTACTTTCCGCATATGTAGGTTGCTAAAACCATTTAATAATCTACCCCTTCATATCCATATCAGGGACAGTAGAATCTAATTATAAACCTTATAGTTGGTAACCTGAGTAAAACAATTAATACAAAGAAATGCTCACATTTAGATATTGGAGCCATCTTACTTGTTTTATTTCCTTTGCCCAATGCTTTTATTTCCTTTGTCCAATTCAGTTGTTGAATTGTCTTGATATTATGTAATGCTTACAAAAGGTACACAAATTTTGAGTCAGAAAGGAATTTTGACAAATTGAAAGCATTTAATCCATATCCATATTTTCCAAGATATGAACTTATTATTCAAATAAAGTAGGTAAAAAATTAATGATGACCTCACCATGGAAAGTGTTTTTATAGTAGAAAAGTGTAACAAACACACATCTATGGAAGGAAAATGAAAAATGCTGAAAAGTTTGTTCTACATATTTTATTCTACAGGGAACAAGAGCAAAATACTTAGAAGTCAATTGGTTACGGATGTGACAAACTGCTTTTTTCTAACACAAATTGGTTTTAATATATGCAGTTTAGGATGCGAGCGGAGAAAGTATAGTGCTAATACTCCTTTTTGATGAACTTTTAAAATGATGCAAAGTTCTAATTGATTCAGAATGAGTTGTGATATTTATAGGCACCATATTTAACATTAAAAGGGTACCTTAGAGGAATACAGATTTAATTTCTGCTTATTTTCTAATTATTGCTGGAAGAATAAAACTAGTATAGTAACTATTTTCAACTGACGATAAAACAGAAAAATATTCTCTTTTCCTCTACTGACTCTAACTGAATTGGGCAAAGGAAATAAAAACATGATCATAGTATGAAAACATCTTCTTAGCAATTTCTCTGAAGTCAGGTGGAATGAATCTGCCAAATGAAAGCATGTGAGTCACAGCTGCTGCCCCAAATTGATCTATTTACTAGAATAGACCTGTTTAATCTTTCATGATACATCATGACTCCAAAAACATCTTGACATGAACTGAACTTGACATTTGCCAAATTAATTTCTCGTTTTCTCTCCAGAAACAGGGTATTTTGCTAATTTGCAGCATATTCACAGCATACACCAACATTTATGTAATTACATAACATATGGCAAATGATAGAACAGTCTATGGAACATGGTACTCAAAGTGAACACTAATTCAAATAGAACATAAGTAACAAATTTTAACTAAGTGGTTATATGTGATACCAGCAACATACATGGTTTTGAGTAGGATTTTGTTTTTATTCTTTATTGTTTTGCTCCTTTTCAGTAAAGGAGATTTGTTACAATTTTATCCACGTTCACATAATTTTCATATATGCCTATAGTCAATGGAAATAGGTGAAAAACTAGAAATAATACACTTTTAAAATACTTTTGGAAACACTTTTACACTGAAAATATGTTAGTAGACAAGAAGTAGAGAACACAAAAGCATAACAATCATTTTACATTACATTCTATTTGGGAACAGGGACTATTACTGCCTGTCTTAATCACTTCCCCCTTTGCTGGGAAAAAGATCCGATACTCATAATTTAAGAGGAAAGGTTCATTTCAGCTTATGGCTTGGAAATGTTTCAGTGCATAGTCTACTGAATAGCATAGTGGAGGGACACAATGGAGGGAAAAAAAGTCCTCCTTTTATGGTGGACAGCAGCTAAAGGAGGAAGGTAAAATCTTCTAAGTCACAACCACAGAGCACTCTCTTCCTACTGGGTTGCACCTCCTAACAGCAAGTCAGCTATAATGTGTCCATAACCCAAAAACCTTCCAAAGGTCCCAGCTGTGATCTCATGAAGCTTTTAGGGACTATCTAGATATGTTTTAGTTACTTTTTCTTCGTTGCTGAGACAAACACCTGACACCAAAGTGAAGCAAGGAAAGGTTTATTTAGCTTACAGTTTCTGTGGATTTCAGTCCATAATCCGCTGACTCCAAGGCAGGGTGGCATGGCACTGGGGCAACACTTCAAGGCAGAAGCCAGAGCAAAAGGGGGCAGCCATTCATGGCAGCTGCAAGCGGTAAGAGCAAACCACACCAAAGAGAAAACATGCCCCCATTCCAACCTTACATTGTATGTTGGCTCCACCCCTGGGCGGGTGCAGAACTCACACCGCCAATCCCAGTGCTAGACAAGGAGTCAATCATAAATGTTAGATTCAGCCACTTCCATGACTACATGAGGCTTGGGGGGCCCATCTATATACAAACAGTAACATTCCACCCCTGGCCCCCCAAAGACTCATGTACATCTCTTATACAAAAAGCATTTAGTCCATCTCCATGAGTTGCCAAAGTTCTAACAGTTTCAGCATTGGTGAAAAGTCCAAGTCCCAAGTCTCCTCTGAGATCTAAGGCAGACTCTCAGTTGCAAGCCCCTGTACAAATGAAAACAAAGTTAAACACTTCCAACATATAATGGCACAAGATAGACATTACCATTCCAAAAGTTACAAACAGGGGAATACAAAACATTGGAACCAAAGTAAGTCCAAAATCCAGCAGGGCAAATGTTAAGTCCTGTAGCTGTATGTCCAGCATCTGAAGCGATCTGTGGCAAATTGTGAGCTCCAAAGGGCTTGTGTGGTTCCACCCCTATGGCACTTCCAGGGGTTTTAACTCCCA
>RJWT010034352.1:0-13701 GCA_004365215.1 Cuniculus paca
TTTATAGCCCTTACCCTCATGGAGCCCTGAGCCCCAAGAAGGACCACAACACCTACAGAAAGGCAATAAGATATTGCTTAGGTGATCTCAGGGAAGACAGTCTGGTAGATCTGGGTGCTTACTTTCAGAGAATTTCTAATGCGTGGGTGCTCTGAGCTCCTGATAGGACCTTTTGAATAGAAGTTCGGGCTTTAGTTTTGTATACCAAATGACTTTCGTAAGCTAGCTAGATACTAGCCTGGTTCATTACAGTGTCCCTCCTCACCCACTTCATTTCCCTCTATCACCCAGGTACCTAAACCAGCAGGATCCCCTCACACTTCACTGACTCAGGCAGTGACTGTCCACTGCTGACAAAGGTTCTTATGCACTGTTCTTCAGAGCTGCTGATAATCTGGCAATTAAGGGCCAGGTTGGAGGAATGCTGTTTGAAAGCTTTGATAAAGCCTGGCAGGCCTCAGCACTATCTCCTTTTGTTTTCAATCATCCTGACACTGCAGAGGCAGCTGGAGAATGATGCCTATGTTAATGATGCCTGCAGAGTAAGGCCAGAATAACACTTCTACAAATGCCCGAGGTTGAATTTCCCAGTTACTGCTGGTAACTGGGTCACTATTTTTAGTTGAAACCTCCAGTCAAACATGTCAAGCAGGAAAAATGAATGTGAAGTTAGCTAAGAAGGAACCAGGACAGGGGCTTTCTGTTCCACATCTCTTAGAAACTCTCCCAGGGACCTGGGGAAGCCCTGCTCCCCAGATTAGGACTCCAACTGCTCACCTGAGAACTTGATCAAAGACTAGCAACACCCACAGGGAAAGAAATCAGCCTCATGAAGCTATTTGCTCTGCTGAAAACAGGTGTCTGTAATGCTAGGGTTTATACCAAGTCCTTACACCCTTGCCCCTTAGAAGCAGAAAACAAAAAGGTTTAGTGCAGACATATATAACATAGAGATAGATTCTAATATCAGCATATAAGGCAAGAATCACACATACTCAGAACTTCTTTTAGGCACCTGCTACTGAGGAGACCCAGCTACCACTGTTCTGCCTGCCCATCCATCAGTCCTCTCTTGCAGTCTCAAGACAGACAACTACTGGTTTTGAATTAAACACCCAAATTGGCTTGTTTCTCAGGGGCCTGTTGTATGGCATGCATAGCATTTTAAAAATCTAGAGATCCTCATACAATGAATGATATGTAGGACCCAAGACTAGAAGAGAGATCATTAAAGGCAGGTCCCCTTTCTCTGGGGCAAACTGGCAGCACCATACGCAGAAATGCCTTCATGATTTAAATGGGAATTCTTCCTCCTCCTCCCTCTTCCCCTTCTCTTCCTCCTTATCCTCTTTCTCTTCTTCTTCCCCAGTCCTCCTGGCCCTGCCTTGCAAGGCAGAATTATCATATAATACATAGGATGTGACTCCAAAGTATGTCCTGAGCTTCATTTTTATTAATTCTTATATATAATCCCTATGTTCCAGGTAATACCAAAAATGTCAGCTTTGGACAGCTTCATCCTCACCCATCTCATTCAATGATAGTGGTCATTCAAGGTGGAAGAAGAATTTAGCAAAAAATGTCAAATTATAATATGAATAAGTCATATGGAGACATCAAATCAGTTATATGATCAGAAAACTTAATCAAATATGTTCTTCCTTTGAGTAATCTGGACATTACCAGTCTGTAGTATTAAGAGAGAAACTAAAACCCCTGAGGGGTGGTTGCAGTAAACTAGTATGCTGTGTCCTTGTTTCTGCTTAGAACTCCTCCTCTCCTATTATTCCTCCTCCTCCTCTCTTCCACCTTCTTTACTGGGGATTGAACTCAGGAAATTTACACTGAGCTACATGCTCAGCCTGTTATGGTTTGTGTCTGAGTGTTCCCCCAAAGCCTCATGCAGTCATGGAGGTGGCTGAATCTAGCATTTGTAATTTGTCCATTGTCTAGCACTAGGATTGGTGATGTGCATGCTGCACCCATGGGTGGATAGCCAGCATAGAATATGATAGAGGGAAGGAGGCATGCCTTTCCCCTTTTTCCTCTTTTTGCCCTTTTTGCTCTTGTTGCTTGTGGCTGCCATGAACAGCTGTCCCTTAGCCATGCCACCCTGCTGAAACCTCCAAAAACTGTAAGCTAAATAAACCTTCCCTTCCTTCATTTTGGGCATCAAGTATTTTGTCTTGACAACAAAAGAAAAGTAACCAAGATAGAATTGGGTATCAGGAGTGGGATTGTTGCAATAACTGTACCTAATCTTGTGGTTCAAGAACCTTTGAGAATGGCTTGTAGGAAGTGTCTGGAAAAGTTTGAACATGTTGCCAGAAAGAGTGGTGCCAGAACACCTTAAGCTGTTCTGTATGGAAGAATCTGATCAGAGCTCAGGAGACCAGAAGGCTGATAGAAATCCTGCTGGGAAAGACCAGGCTTGAGAGGTTTCTACTGGAAAGAAGGACTGCATTGGTTGTTGGACTCCAGATGATGTGTGTTATGGCTTGGAAGAAAGTTTGCATTTTGCTTGTCTAGAGACTTCACCTGAGACTGAGATTAAGGGCAGTGGACTAATTAATCTGGCAGAAGAAATCTCAAGGCAGTTGAATGTTGGGGTGGAATGGTGTTATGGTTGATAGATTGTGTCAACTTAAGCAGTTTAGAAGTTTAACTGAAAGACTTAGCAGGGAGTCAGGGTTCTTACTTGGTAAATATCCTCATCCTGTGCAAAGGAAGGCAAGGACATTTTGTGAGTGTGAATGTGGGGGATGGGGGGTGACCTGTGTACAATATAAGGAATGGAGAAGTTTAAAAAAGGCTTCTTTTTGCTCCCTTTTGCTCTGGCTGCTGCCTTGAAGTGTTGCCCTGGTGCCATGCCACCCTGCCTTGGAGACAGCTGATTATGGACTGAAATCTCCAGAAACTGTAAGCTAAATATACCTTTCCTTCTCTAATTTTGGGTGTCAGGTGTTTGTCTCAGCAACAAAGAAAAGTAACCCAGACATATGGCTACTGTTGGGGGCTTTTAGCTGGATATACATTGTGAGTCAAGAGCAAAGATCCCAGCAGGATGATTTAAAACATTGTGAGTTTAGCCAGAAAGAAAGCTCCAGTAAAGCTGTGGACTGTAAAGATAGAGCTGAGATCTCGATTGCTGAGAAGGAATAGAAAAACAAAAAAGATGGCCTGCAGGGATCACAGGAAGAGACAGTGGGTCTCCACCATTTTTAGCCTTAAAACTGCAAAAGTGAAAGACTTTGCTTGGGGGAGAAAGCTGCAGAGCACCATGCTCTGGAATGGTGGCAGAGGCCACACAAGGTTTCAGAATGGTGGTGGCTATCTCAGGTTCCAGAATGGAGGCAATGTAGAGAATTTGTCCCTCACAATCAGGTTCAGAGTGCTCAGCAATCCATGTGCTTGAGTCCTACAGCCAAGAGAAAGGAAAGTCTAGCTACTGCTCCAGCTGGCAGCAGACTTGGCAGCATCCACGTGGTGCTGGGTTTAGGTGCATGGGCAGTGCACAAGTTCTGAGATTTAAAACACTTCCACCTCAACTTCAGAGGGCCTGGGAGACCAAGCATTGTGCCCCTGAGAGAGCAGTGTGTGAAACTGTAAGTGTGAACACAAAGGTACAATGGAGAACCCAGAAGTTTAAAAAAGCCAGGACATGGATCATGTAAGGAAAGCTGCAAGAATTGAGCAGAGCAGGCCTAAGACAGAAGCCATGGGAACTGCAAACACCAGGAGTGCTGTAGGGGTGGAGTCACTCAAGCCTTTTGGAACTCACAACCAGATTGCTTCAGATGCTGAGCATGGAAATCCAGACTTAATCTTTGCCCTGCTGGATTTTGGACTTTATTTAACCCCATTCCTTTGCACCCCCCTGTTTGTACCCTTTAGAATAGTAATGTTTATCTTGTGCCATTGAATGTTGAAAGTGTTTAACTATCTTTTCTTTTGTACAGGGAGTTATGGCTAAGAGTTTGCCTTAGATCTTGGAGGAGACTTGAGACTTAGACTTTTCAGCAATGCTGAAACTGTTAGTAATTTGGTAACTCTTGGAGATGGACTAAATGTCTTTTGCATAAAGGATGCAGATGAGTCTTTGGGGGGCCAGGGGTGGAATGTTATGATCTGGATAGACCCCACCCAAAGCCTCATGCAGTTGTGGAGGCAACTGGTTCATTGTCTAGTGCTGGGATTGGTGGTGTGAATACCGTACACACCCAGGGGTGGCTAGCCAGCATACATATAAAAGTGGGAAGGAGGTGTGCTTTTCTCTTTTCCCCTTTTTGCCCTTTTTGCTCTTGTTGCTTGCAACCACCATGAAAGGCTGCCCCTTAGCCACACCACCCTGCCTTGGAGCCAGCTGAGTATAGACTGAAACCTACAAAAACTGTAAGCTAAATAAACCTTTCCTTCTTTCATTTTGGGTGTCAGGTATTTTGTCTCAACAATGAAAGAAAAGTAACCAAGACACAGCCCTTTTCTATTTTATTTATTTTTATTTTGAGATACATTCCCACTAAGTTGGTAAATTGCCCAGGCTGGTCATAAACTTTTGATCCTCCTATCTTAGTCTCTCAGAGTGCTAGGCTTACAGGGTATCACCAATGGTACTGGCTTTAAACTTCTTTTTCTTCTTCTTCTTAAATCAGGCCTGGACTGGAACTCAACTCTTAGGGTATGGAAATCATGTTCTATCATGTTGCCAACTTAGAAGACTTTGCAGAATTTCTTTGCCCCAATACTCTAGGAACCACAACTAGGATGGAGAATGGAATCCCAATATAGCCTCGAACTCTCTCATGTTTTTTTTTTTCTTCTTGGGGCTCTTCCTTACTTCTCCTCTCTCTCTCTCTGGCCCTTCTCTTTCCTCCTAAACACACACACATTTACCATTCTGTGCAGGTATGCAAAGAGGGGAACACTGAAGAGCCAATCTACCAAGGGTTTTTGGACTTCCAGTCACACATAAAATAATGGCCTCCATTCTCTGAGCATCTACTATGAGCACCACATAGCTCTAAGACACAGTCTTCATTACTTTTCTCATTGCTGAGAAAAAATACCCAACACCCAAATTTAGAGAAAGAAAGTTTTACTTCAACTTACAGTTTATAGAGTTTTCAGTCCATATATGACTGGCTACAAAGTAGGGTGACATGGCAGAAGGGCATCACAGAGGAGAAACTTTTCATGGTGTGGCAGGCAAGAGGCAGTGGCAGCAAGCCTACCTTCTTTCTGTCCCTCTATATTCCATCCAGCTACCCTCCTTTTGGGTAGTGCCACTCAGAACTATGCTTATTCCAGTTAGTGGACTAATTTAGTACCACACACTCTAAATCCAGTATCACACACCTAAGATCCAGTCAGCTCTGAAAAGTCCCACCTATGAGTACATGAGTCTTTGGGGGAACATCTAGATACAATTCATAACACCACACTTAACAAGATAGTCATTTACTTACATTTGAATAACAGATTTTCAACAAATTTATTCCCATTTCATTTTTCAATTCTGACCATTCACTATCTTTCTCTGAGAGATGTAGCACTGTGTATGGAAACAGATACAGATCATGGGAAGTAGGACCTAGACCACATGAACCTGAGATTATACTTGAAGATAAGAGTTCCAGGTTACCTATTTACAGAGACAAGCAAGGGAAATAACAAATGTGCAGAAAGAGGAATACAGAGAGGTTTGTTGATTATTGAAGCTCTTGATCATTCCCCAAATCTCAGCTCCCTGAAAACATACTTTCTCTAGGTTCATTTATTCAATTATATTTATTTTATTTATTGGATACTACCATATGACAAACCTAGTTCCAGGTCCTGGTGTACAAAAATCCCTGTCCTTGGGTGCTTCCTTTCTAGCGGGTTCTGTGAGATCTGTCCATGTCTTTTAATATATCTGTTTGAGGAAACCCCAGGAGATTTCTGTTTCTTGTACCTATGAGATCTCTCAGGAAGACCAGGTCATTATGGATTTTCTGATTGTGTGAACAAAGACCCAGCAGCTCTGAAAAGGTGTGATAAGAGACCCAAGCTCCCTTAAGCAGAGTTGGTCCTGTATCGCAGCCTTTCCATCTCAAAGTATATGTATTTCCCACTGTTCCCATGGCTTCCCAAAGGACAATGGCCACATTCTGCCAAGTTCAAGGCTCTGCACCCTAAGATTAATCCTTGGGAATGACAGCAAGTAAAAGATTTGCTGCAGAAATACATGGCTTTCCATATGCTTTTTGACATTGATTCTCACGACATCTATGGCTGAAACGAGGAACTGGCTGTAACTTATTTTCTCCACTGGAGAAACCCTGAGCGTGGAGCAACCAAGTAACTTTACCAGCATCCAGAGCTGGTGAAGGAAGATCCAGGACTCCATTCTTGACCCATGTGCTATATTCTTTTCACTACCTAACAAAGACTTTAAATTTCTACCAACCATTTTACTTTTTCCCATCATCTAATCCTTCCTCCCCTTGAGCTGTTTGCAGTTTCTTTTCAGCCCAGATTCTACCCACAAACTGCCACCCAGCTTTTCAATGATGCCCTACTCCCCACTCAGTGAAGAAGTTCTTTTCACTGGCATCAGCTCTCCCTGCCTTCATCACAGTTCCAAACCAAACACTTGATTTTGATTGTCAGCTACAGCCCTTCATTCAAGTGTTCCCCACCTCACAGGTGTCACCCTCTTCACCCAACAGCTGGGCTAAACTTGGAGTCAGCCCTGGCTTGTCTTGTTCCTTCCATTAGCATGTCAGTCACACCTGCAAAGTGTCTTTTCAGTCCACCCACTTCCATTGTTGGGAGTGTATTCTGGTCCTGTCTCATTTTGATAACCACTGTGGCCTTTAACTGTCTTTTCTGCTTCCTGAATTACAGCCCCAAATCTATTCTCTAAATAATAACCAGAGGGACCTCTGTGGATCCTCTAGACAAGAGACAGGCTGGTACCAGACGTAGTAGCAACTCTAGTGTGGTGTTGCCCAAACTCTTGTCCAAGGATCACATCAACAGCATCACCAAAGCATTCTATTAAAATGTCCATTTCCAGGCCCTAGGTCTACCCCTCCAAGTCAGAGTCACTAAACCAGAGGCTGGCAGTTGTCATTTAATGGTGGTTTTTGTACATACTAGACATTGAGGATGACTGAAGAGTCTGTCTGGCGAGGAGAAAATTTCTTAAATAATTTTGACCAGGAGGTACCATCAGTTGCCACTGCTACTCTGCACAAAAGTAGAATCTAAGCTAAGGGGTCAGAGCTGAGAAGGAGCTCATCAGGATCACAGCACCAAAACCTGACTTTGCCACTTCCTGCATGTGAGGCACTAGGCTATGGGATTGTGTCATGGAACCACAGGTTCTGCATCACAAAAATAACATAACACTTGCCTGGTACAGCTCTTATGAGCATTAATAACTCACAGTTTACCTATCACTTAGCACAGGTGATAAATGCCTCACAAATGTGGGCATTGTGATAATTAGTTATGTCTTCCTGAAAACATCAGTTATTTTCTGGTTGGCAGATTTACATAACTTGAAGGCCAAGTAAATTCTCTGTGGAATGTTTCTCTTATTCCCAAATAATGTTATTCCCCTGTTGCTCTTTCTTTATCCATGCACACACACATGTAACACATGCATGCCCACACATACCCATGAAGTACACATATACACATAAATATACAGACACCTTCCTAACTCTTCTCTGTACTTTCTTACCAAAGCTTCATCAACATTTTTAGATTCTATCCGTTTTCCATCCTATGGTACTTTTCATTGTCTTATCCACAAGGAAGTTTTTTTTGGCTTTTCTCCTCTCTCAGTCTTTTGAAATAGAGCTCAAGTGTCTACTCATAATCTCTTTCTTCCATGAAGCTTTCCCAGCACCAGTCTAAGGTTTTACTAGGCAAACAGCATCAGATCTCTCTAGAATTATGCACCAGCTGTCTACTCTATTTCCCACTGGACAGGGAGTCTTGCAAAGCAGAGTCTTATCATTGTCTATCAAGGCTGCCACTATCTGGTCCAGAGGAAGATGAATAGAGGGCTATCTTCCTTTTCTCTATCTTACTTAGGTAAGAGGAAAACCCTATGTTTCTATTTCTGGGGATCCCTAACTTCTACTACTTATACCACCTAGTTAGGAATTTGTGACAGTATATTGCTCTATGTTCATTTAGGGCTTTATTAGTCTCTCTCCAATTGCTGGGGCAAAATGCATCTACATTTTAAAGGAGAAAAGTTTATTTTGGCTCATGGTTTCAGTGGGTTTGGTTTCTAGTTAGCTGGCTCTAAGGCAAAAACAGCATGGTGGGAGAACCCAGAAGAAGAAGACAGCTGCTTAACTCATGGTGGCCAGAAAACATGGAGGGAGAGAGAGAGACAGAGACAGAGAGAGAGAAACTGAAGACAAGAGTGCACCCTTCAAGGTCATTCCTCCAGTGATCCACCTTTTCCAACAGGCCCACTTCTTAATAGTACATTCATCAGTGAACTTATCAATGGATTAATCTATTGATGAGCACAGCACCCCAATAAACCAATCATCATCCAAAAGACCTACCTCTGAACACAGGAGACTTCTGGTGAATATTCTAGATCTAAACCACAAGGCTCTAAACAAAGGATTCTCTTTGTTTTTATTGTACTTCATTTTTCCAAGATTTTGAATTATAATTTACATATAGCAAACTGCAATCACTGGATTTCTACAACTTAATGATTTTGACAAACATCAACATTGAAACCATTATCACGATCATTATACCAAATAATTCCATCAAACTCAGAAGATTCTTCTTTCCCTGAAGTGTCAGCTTTCAGTGGCAGAACCAGCAGAGATTATTAGTAAGCTTAAGGTGAGAGAGGAGTAGTCTGGGTATCCCTTCTGAATGGTCTTCTTAGGAAGGAGATCATCTAATTCTGCACAATGCCTACGGATAGTCTTCAGAAAGGTAGCCTCTGTCACAATAATGTGATGTGAGGATGGAAAAAATAGTTGAGATGACAGCAATAACACTGCTAGGACTTGTATCTAGATGTCCTGCCAAAAATCTCATGCAGTCATAAGTGGAACTTTTCAGGGATAGCTAGATCTAGGGTGTGTGACACTGGGATTAAGGATTTGATATTGGGATTGATTCATGGTGCAATTCCAGGATTAAGGGTGTCCCACACTGGGTGTAAGTACTAGCTGCCCTAAGGGAAAATAACCTAGATAGAATATAAGGGACAGAAAGAGGAGTGCTGTAGTGGTTAATTGATTGTGTCACCTTGAGACATTTAGAAGCTTAACTAAATTGGTTTAGCAATTCTACACCCCAGGGTGTAGAAGACCCACCCTAGGGTGGCTCATTGCCTGGATGGTACAAAAGCGAAAGAGGACAAATGGGATGAGGTTCCATTCTTTGGAAGTGCTCTGGTCTTCGCTTTTGGCTTGGACACTGTCTCCTGGATTCCAATGCAGACTCTTCAGCTTCTGTCTTGTTTTCTTCAGCCTTCCAATGTAGACTCTTCAGCTTTCTGTTGCAGACCCATTGGCCTGCTGGTGTGGACTTGCACAGGACACTGCAGTGAACTCCGGACCTTGCACTGAGTCATTTAGCCTGCAGTATGCAGACACCCTCTGCACACTTTCGCATCTGACTCTCTTGCTGACCATTGTAAGCCAATCTTGTAATTTCTTATACATTTGTAACTTGTGTTACATCTGTTTCTTTAGTAAACCCTGACTAATACAGGTGCGGGGGTTGATTGCTGCTTGTCATTTGCTGTTTGCTACTTACTGCTTGCTGCCTTGCTGTCTTGTGTCTACCATGAGCTCTTTCTCCTCTGTGATGCCCCTCTGCCATGCCAGACTACCTTGGAGTCAGTCAACTATGAACTGAAACCTCTACAAACTGTGAGCCACAATAAACCTTTCATCCTCTAACTTTGGGCATCAGGTATTTTATCTCAGCAATAAGAAAAGTGACTAAGACAGGCACCATCTCTGTGCTGTATATGACAACCAGTAGCCTTGTGTGGCTCCTGGGCACTAATCACATGACAAGAAGTTGCATGTTTTATTTAATTTAAAATAAATGTTTCATTTTATTTAAATTAATTTATAGTTGACCTCAATTAGCTATATATGACCAGGGGCTCCCATACTGGACAACACAGAAGAAACAAATCAATAGGTACAGTCTTATGAGGTCTGTTGTATGCCTCACTCCAAGTGAGGTATGTGGGAAGAGAGGTCAGACTCTTGCCACAAAGGTTTCAGTCTCCTTGTGAGATATTTTGTTTGAATCAAGAAAAGACAAGAAGATGCAAAAAATACAAAGGTAGTAGGGTGCAAAATTATCATTGAGCTACAAATCAAAAAAGGTGGATGACAGCACAGAGTGGCCCAGCCCAGGTCACAGCTCACAATGTCACACACTGTTGGGAGTGAGTGCTTGGCTCAGTTGTTCTTTGTTTCTCCTCCTTCCTCTTCCTCTTCCTCTTCTTCTTCCCCCTCCTCCTCCCTCCCTCTCTCTTCCTTTTCTTCTTCCTCTCCCTCTCCTTCTCCTTCTCCTTCTCCTTCTTCTTCTTCTTCTTCTTCTTCTTCTTCTTCTTCTTCTTCATAATAGGGATTAAACTCAGGGCTTTTGCACTGAGCTACATCCCTAGCCTTTCTTTATTTTTTGAGACAGGGCCTTTCCAAGTCTCTAAATTCCCCAAGTCAGGTTAAAACTTATGATCTTCCCACCTCAGTCCTCCAAAGTACTGGGATTATAAGTGTGCATCACTGCACCCAGCTTGAATATTTTATGCATTTAATTTTTATGAGATTGAGTTGAGAAGATATTTAAATGAAAAGTAAAATAAAAGGCAAACCCAGTTAACCCAGCTGTTCTTCTTGGTATCTTTCCCTGAAAGAATTTTTAAGTCATATCACAGTGATATATGCACACCCATGTTTATAGCAGCAATATAAAACTGTAATAGATAAATTTTGGAAACAGCCTAAATGACTATCAACCAATGAATTGATAAGGAAGATAAGTTTTTTATAAAATGGAATATTACTCTGCCATAAATAAGGATAAACTTAAGACACTTTTAGATAAATGGATGAACCTTAAGACCATACTCTTAAGTGAGATAAATCAGATAGACATGTTTAAATATCACATTGTGTCTCTGGTGTGAGAAACTGGTAGTGTAAGTAAGGGCCAAAATGCTTAATAGATATTGTGAAATAGGAAGAAAATGTTCAAATGGAAAGGGGAGCCAGGAGGGAGTAGGGGGAAGGGAAGAAAGGGGAAAAAATGAGAATAAAAGAAAAGTGGAAACAAAGCTTTGTAAATAAGGAGGGGAATAGGGGTTGAAGGGAGGGGAGGGGAATGGGAGAAAAATATGATGCAGGATATATCATGTACAGGTACAAATTCCTTATGATGAATGTTATTATTATGTATATCTAAAATGTACCAATAAAATTAATTTGAAAAACAAATTAAAAATATCAAACTAAAAGATGAATAATTTTTTAAAGATAAACACTGTGTTCCCTAACTAAGCATGTAGAATCCACCTGTTAGTAATGAGCATTGGCCTGGGGGTCAAGGTAACAGGTCAAGTCCCAGCCTCACCACTTACATAACCTCTCATTGACTCAGTTTCCTTGCAGAAAAATTATAAATCCTGTCCTTCTTAGGACTGTGGTGAGGATTAACTGAGCACATAAGCAACTTAGCACCATGATGGACACAGAGTAAAAATTAATGCTTATCAAGAATTTTACATTCTGGTCACTGCACTGAGTTCTTTATATGAATCACAAAACACTGTAAGGTGGATATTACTGTTAGCCCATTTTAAGGATGAAAAGACTGAGATGCAATTGAAATGCCCTCTGGTAATAAGTAGTTGGGCTAAGATTCAGATTTGAGAGCTGGTATTCTTTTTTTTTTTTTCTTTTTTGGTACTGAGGATCGAACTCGTGACCTTGCCCTTGCTAGGCAGGCGCTTATGCTACTGAGCTAAATCCCTGGCCTAAGATTCAGACTTGAGCACTGTGATTTTAATGCCATGTGCTTAATCACTAGGATAAATGTTTCTGTGGGTTTTGTCAGGCTGCTGGAACCAAGTACCATAGACCAAGCAACTAACAACAGAAATTTATCATCTCACAGTTCTGGCGGCCAGAAGGCTGAGATCAAGACCCTGGCAGGGTTGATTCCTTCCAAGAACCATGAGGTTCTTCTCCTCAATTTAGAGGAGGTTATTTTCTCTTTGTGTTCTCATATTACTTCCCCTCTGTCACTACCTGAGTCCAGATATCTCTATCTTATATGGATACTAGCCATTTGAGTTAGGGTCCACCCTCAGAGCCTCATTTTAACTTAACCTCTGCAGCTTAACATTTACCCTTGTGAGGCACTAACTCCAAACAAGCTAACGTTCTGAGAGCTGCTGGAGGTTAGGACTTCAATATTTGAATTTATTGGGGACATACAATTCCACCCATGACATTGTTTTCTACAGGAGGAGCACAATGAACATTCATTCCTTGTGACAAGGCTCATGGTGTTCACCAGCAAATTCACACGTGGTTGGCTTAAGAAAACTACAGAGCCAAGCAGCAGGTACACAGACAGATAAATCCCATACATAAGGGCTAAGAGAGGACAGAATAAGTAAGGTACAAGCCGGTAGGGTGACTTAATGTCAGGGAAGGCTTCCTGCAGGAAGTGAATTTCACACAAGTGAGATGTTTTCAGGCCCTGTGTGGAGGAGCTGGGTTTTAAATGATTTTGGAAAAGATACATCTTAGAAAGGCCTGTGGGTTTGTTTTAATCACTTCTCAAAGCTACGTTAGACATTCACAGCTCAGGATACTCAGTTTAGCCTAATAAAAAAAAGTAATTACATCATATTAAAGATAATTTGATTGTTACTGAGACGATAATTGAGTTGAAATGCTTATTGTAACAGACACATCAGATTGGCAAGGAGGAAGCTCAGCTTAAATGCAAACAGTGTTGATAGTAGAATTAAAAGATTGTCTATGCAGTTAAACCAATGGTAATTATTTTCTGAACATAAATTCCTGAGTAGTGAGGACACAATTATATCTACAAACAGTCATAAGAAAATGATTACTCCACACTCTACCTGAAGCAACAGTGCAGAAAAGCCTTGACAGCACTTGTCAAGAGAAGCCTGTTTCTTCCCATCAGAAACATGCTGCAGGCAACAATATCGAAAAGAAGTTTTCCTAAATATACAAGTACTTCCTGAGAAACCCTGTCTCAGCATGCTCTTTCAAGAAGGTCATCAACTCTCCTCACCTCAGATCTTTCCCATTCACCATTTTTGCACTCAGGAAGACTCACGACTTTAATTGTCGAGCCAGTCTCCCAGGCAGAAATAGCACAGTCAAGTGGCATGGTGGAGGAAGGCTACTCACCCCCATGATAGTCAGGAAACAAAGAGATAGAAAAAGTGAGAGAGAGAGAGAGAGAGAGCAAGACAGAAAGACACAGAGAGACAAAGACAGAGATACAGACACCAACACAGAGAAATATACAGAGATAGACAGAGAGACAGGGAGAGATGGAAAGACAGGGAGAGACAGAGACAGAAATGCAGACACAAGAAGAAGGGGAAAAAGAACAACAGTGACAACAAGAACAGTAACAAGAAGTACAAGAAGA
>RJWT010034353.1:0-13714 GCA_004365215.1 Cuniculus paca
TCACTGATCAGTGTAGCAGAGCCTGCTTCACAGGAAGCTGTAGTTTTTCCCACACCAATTTCTATATCAAAAATGTCCTCATTTATTTCTTTTTCAGTCTCTTCCCTGGATATATCAAAGATCACCAGTGGTGACGTACTCTTTGACTCAGTTCTAGGAGCAATATGTATAGTAGGGGTGACAGGTGTGATTGCAGGAGAAGGTTCTAAGGACAGGATAGGGTTCCTTTCTGGGCTCTCTAAAGAAACTTCTGCACAAAGTTCTTCTCTGTCATCATTTAGTACAACTTCTGATGGTTTGGGGCCACTGGAGTTTGCACTCATATCCTCTGTAGGAACACTAGCTGGTTCTGGAGATGATGGACTTGACTCTAAGGTAGAGACAGTGCTGGTGAACAGGCCCCCTCCACCATCCAGCTCTTCAAAGTTGGTAGACTGGCTTCTTGTCCTCCCAAGGAGGAGGCTGTCTCTGGTTGCTATCTTTCCTCACCTGGATGATTGCACGAGCTGGGCCTCATTGACCTTTCAGGTCTATTTTCTCTGATCTTAGTAGAGCCATGCCAGCCTTCTTCTCCTTATTGGTTGCATGGTGTATCTTTTTCTCACCCTTTCAATTTCAACTTCTTTGTATCTTTGAATCCAAAGTTTGTTTACTATAAACAGCATATAGTTGGATCATGTCTTTTCAACCAATTCTTCTAATTTCTGCCTTTTAAACTACTACATGTTTACTATACATAATAAATACCTGCATCTTAGAGATTGATATATGACATATACACACTGCATCTTAATCCTTCTTACTTCCCTTTCCCTCCCCTCATTTCCTCCTCCCTCCATCTCTAGATATCCTTCCCATTTGCAAAAGCTTTCTCTCCGTTTCCTATTATATGTCTTTTATTTTGCTCTTTACATTCTTTAGATTTTATGCTTCTCATATAAGAGAAATCATGTGACATTTAACTTTTGTGTCTGATTTATTTCACTAAGCATTAAGTTCTCAAGATATATCCATTTTCCTAAAAATGACAAGTTTATCCTTCTTTATGGCCCAGTTGTATGCTATTGGGTATATACGCCACATTTTCTTTACTTGTATCCATCTGTTGATGGACATACAGGTCACTTCCAAGATTTAGCTATTATGAGTTGTACTTGTGCTGCTATAAACATGGGTACACATGTATCACTAAAACGTGATAACTTTAACTCTTTCAGGAAGACACCTAGAAGATGAATATCTGGGTCAAATGGAATAATTTTAGTTTTTTCAAGAATCTCCATATTGATTTTTATAATGTTTGCACTAATTTACATTTCTACCAACAATATAGAAAGGGTTCTTTTTTTCCTATATCCTTGCCAGTATTCATTGTTATTTGAGCTTTCCATGACAGTCATTTATTTCTGAGTAAAAAGAAATCTTAGTGCTATTTTAATTTGAATTGTGATGTTCAACATTTTTTCATGTATTTATTGGCCATTTGTACTTTTTCTCCTGCAAAGTGTCTATTAATTTCAATTGTACTTTTTTTAAATTGGGTATTTTGGGGAGTCTAATTTTTTGAGTCTTTTCAATGTTCTAGATATTAGTCCTCTGTCAAGACATAACCAGAAAAATACTTTCTCATTTTGTAGGTTGTCTCTCTTTTTTTTTTATGAGCAGGATATATTTATTGAGAGAAAGAAAACTTCTGTCTGAGAGAGACAGAAGGGGTCTCGAGTGGGTTGCCCTGTAGGCTGTCTCTTCACTTTGTTGGTTGTTTCCTTTTCTGTGCAGAAGTTTTTTAATTTTATATGAGCCCATTTAGTTTTTTAAGAGAAAAAACAATAAAAATGATGCAGAAGTTCAAAACGAGCCATAAGGGATTAACAATGGTTAATATATTGCATATTGTTATCTTCAAAGTAGTTGCTCAGATTACAAAATACAGGCATGAGAAACTGATCAACCAATATAAGCACAAACCATTCTTGTGTGTGTATATATATATTCTTTTCCCTTTCTTCTTTTCCCCTTTCCCCCATCTCAGTTGTTCTTTCCTTTTGAGCAGTTTCTTCCCCTTTCACAATATCTATTGTATATTTTGGATCTTATTTACTCTTTCAGTTTATTACACTAGGGATGTATGTTTATACATGCAAGTCTGATTTATTTCACTTATGAATATGGTCTCAAGTTGCATCCATTTACCTATCAAAGCCTCGAGCTTATCCTTCTTTATAGCTGAGTAGTACTCCACTGTATAAAAATGCCACTTCTTTTTTATCCATTCCTTGGTCGATGGACATTTAGGTTGTTTCCAAGATTTAGCTATTATAAATTGTAAACATGTGTGAGTTTCCTAGAAACATTTAGGGGACTAGAATTCACAGAGCATATGGAAAGATAGGTTTTTGTTTTGTTTTGTTTTGTTTTTGGTACTGAGAATCAAACTCATGATCTCAAGAGTTTTATTTATCTTCCAGCAGATTATTTGTTTTAAAGCTGTATGTAGATTTTTTTATCCATTTTGATTTTATTTTGTGCATGATGGGAGATATGTGTGCATCATCACACCCTGTCTGCTAGATTCGGTCTTCTTTATGCGGATGATCAGTTTTCCTAGCAACATTTGTTGAAGAGACTACATTTCTCCAGCTTGTTTTTGATTCCTTATCAAAGATCAGATGTTGGAGTGTACCTGGGGTTGTTCCTGCAGCCTCTGCTCTGTCCCACTCATCCATATCTGTTTTTGTGCCACTTCCATGCTGTTTTGATTACCATAGTTTTGTAACACAGTTTGAGATCAAGGACTGTGATGCCTCTTGCTTTGCTTTTTCTGCCCAGGATTGTTTTTGCTATTATAAGTCTCTTCTGAGTCCATATAAATTTCAGAATTTTTTTTCCTAGTTCTGTGTAGAACACTGTTGGTATTTTGATTAGGATAGCATTACATCTATACATAAGGTTTTGTTAACATGGCTTCAGAACAGATCACCTCCATTTGTTTGTCTTCAGTGTGCTGACTTTTCTTCTGCCAATGCTAATCATTAGGACTTATTTTATAATCTGGAAATGGCCTAGTTCGGTCAATGCCCTGCATGAACTTGAAAAGACAATGCACTCTATTCTTGGGTGGAGTGTTCCTCAAATGTCAACAAGATCAAACTGATTAACGATGATGTTCAAGTCTTCCACTCATTTACTGATTTTCTGTCTACATGCTTTGTCATTTGTTGAGAGAAAAGTATTGAGACCTCCAGTGATAACTGTACATTTGTCTATTTCTCCTTTCATGTCCATCCATTTTTGTTTGATATATTTAGAATTTCATTAAGTGCATAAAATTTACATTCCTGATTCCCCTTTAATGACTTGATAGTTTTATTATTACAAAATACCCCTCTTTGTCCCTGTTATAGTTCTTGTTTTGAAGTATTCTTTGTCTTTTTTTTTTTTTTTGAGACAGGGTCTCACTGTGTAGCTTAGGTTGGCCTTGAACTCACTATGCAGCCCAGGCTGGCCTCAAACTTGTGGCAATCCTTCTGCCTCACCCGAGTACTGACGTTACAGGTGCACTACCACACCCTGTCTGCTATTAATAGAGACACTTTCAGCTTGCTTTTGGTTACTATTTGCATTGATAAAACTTTCCCATTGATTTTCTTCATATTTAAAGTGGGGTCTTGCTGGGCATGGTAGCACATGCCTGTAATCCTAGTGCTCAGGAGGCTGAGGCAGGAGGATCACTGTGAGTTTGAGACCAGCCTGGGCTACAAAGTGAGCTCAAGGCCAGCCTGGACTGCAGAGTGAAACCCTGTTTCAAAAAGACAAAAATAAATAAATAAATAAATAAATAAATAAATAAATAGATAAAGTAGGGTTTCTTTGATTGTTGTCTGGTTTTGGTTTTTTTGAGACGAGGTCTTACTATGTAGTTCAACCTGGCCTTTAACTTGCTTATGTAGCCCAGGTGGCCTCGAACTCATGGTGATCCTCTAGCCTTAGCCTCCCAAGTGCTGGGATTTAAAGTGAGTCTTTTTAATCCTTGCAGATGACAGATAGTTGAACTTTATGTTTTTGTCTAATCTGATAATCTCTGCTTTATAATTTGAATGTTTATAATTCATAGCCCCTTCTTCTACCTTCAAAGTGGGATAGAGAGAGAGAAAACCACAAATCTACTATTCTTTATAAAGCTATTTCATTCAAAAGCATCTCTTCCTGGGACCAAGGTGAGTAACAGAGGCACAAGAGAGGCAGTAGAATGTCCTCTTCTGCTTTTCTAAATTCTTGTAGTCGAAAGAGCCCAGGTAGACTATAAAATGACAACTGGGTAGGAAGAAGAGAGGCTTCATTGGTGGCCTATTCTGATATGGATCAGATGGGCCAAATTTAGGAAAGAAAAAACTGGGGGTGATGGAGCTAACTAGGGGGATGCATATAAAGAGGCAGTAAAGGAGGCCCATAGATTTGGGTCACAATATACTTTTAGAGTTTTTTTAAAAATACAGTTGAAGTATAATTGACATACATTAAACTATGTGTTTAAAGTATGTGTAGATGGTACTGATAAATTTTGACATACTTATACAATGGTGAAGACAGGGACCACAATCAAGATAATGAACAAATCCATTATGTCCAAAAGTTTTCCCATGCTCCTTTGTAAGTTCTCCCTCCTAAGCTCCAGCCCTTACTGTCCCCTGGCCCACCCCAGGCAACTGCACCAATCTGCTGTCTGTCATTACAGACTTGTATTTTCCACAATTTCATGTCAATGAAATCATACTGTGTGCATTCTTTGCCTTTTTGTTCTATTCAGCATTTTGATTAAGAGTCATCTTTCTTCTTATTTGTACCATTAATCCATTTCTTCTCTTTTCTTTTCTTTTTTACTGCTCAGGAGTATTCCACTGTCAAATATCCACGGTCTACGCTTCCTCTTTTGACCATATGTAATTCAGATAATGTCTTTGTTTCTAGATATGTGAAATGAAGACAATACTATCTGTCCTTAAGGATAGTTTGTGTAACTCTTTCTTTTCCTTTTTCTTTTTGAGACAAGGTCTCACCGTGTAGTCCTAGCTGGCCTTGAACTCACTATATATCTCATGCTGGCTTCAAACTCACAATCATCTTGCCTCAGTCTCCCGAGTGCTGAGATTACATATTCATGCCACTACGTCCACTGCAGTTCTCTCTTTTCTTTCTTTCTTTCTTTCTTTCTTTCTTTCTTTCTTTCTTTCTTTCTTTCTTTCTTTCTTTCTTTCTTTCTTTCTTTCTTTTTTTGGCAGGGTCTTGCTATGTAGTTCAACCAGGCCTTGTAGTCCAGGTTGAACTCAAACTTACAGCAATCCTCCTGCCCTCAGCCTCCTGGGTGCTGGGATTATAGGTGTGTATCACCATACTTGGCTTGCAGTTGTTTCTTAAACTAAAAACTTTACCTATAATGTGCTATTTTAGGGAGAACACAGCAAATGTCAACTCTGTATGAGTGTGGTAGGAAATCAGGCCATTCTTGATAACAAGGTGCAAACTTTTTCCAGAATCTGATTTTTTAAAAAAGCCACAAAACTGTGAGTTATTTGCAAAAAATGCCCCATACAAGCCGGGTGTGGTGGCTCATGCCTGTAATCCCAGCACTCGGGAGGCTGAGACAGGTGGATCATTGTGAGTTGGAGACCAGCCTGGGCTACAAAGTGAGCTCAAGGCCAGCCTGAACAGCATAGTGAGATCCTGTCTCAAAAACACCAGGGTTGGGGATCTAGCTCAGCGGTCTAAGTGCCTGCCCAGCAAGCGTAAGGTTGTGAGTTCAATCCCTGGTGCTGCAAAAAAAAAAAAAAAAAAAAAGCCCCATACAGAATAGAGAGAGACCACTCAAATCTGATGCATGGATTTAGTTTTTAGAATCTTGAGTTATAGATATCAGTAAGGAAAAAGAAAATATAAAACCTGATTTATCTGTATAACAATAACACTAGTTATGGTTACTTATAGAAATAGCTTACATTTCCATGCCATATATATAACTATTTTGGATATAATTATGTAAGACTGACTTTGGCATAAATTTGATTTGGTTGTAATGCTAAACTGTTGAAGCAGGCTTCAGCTATATCATTTGTTTTATTCTCATGGAAGTGTTGTCTATTCATAATTTTGAAAGGAAAAAATATAATGATCCTTTAAGAAGCTGGAATTCTGCCTCTGTTGTTTCATCTGTTGAAATAATTATTCCTTAGATTGGAAATTGTGTGTTCTTATGGAATAAACTGAGAGGTTGTGAGTCAGAAGAGAAGGTGCTTGGCTTCAAAAGACAGGCAAAGCTGACTGGGTTAGAATTCCAGTGTTTTTATCACTTATAATTAAAGTACAGCCTTAGCAAGTCCTCTAATCCCTGGCCTTCACTAACTTCATCTGCTAAATGGGAATAAATATACCTAGAGTGGTTTCTGTGAGAAGTAGGGATAATGCAAAGTGCTCACGTTGTATTAGCTCCTAAATAAATGGTACCATTTATGATGAGTCCTTCGTGTTACACAACTAGTGGCCAAGATGCCCAGGACTCCTAATGTCACATAATCAAATGGGCATGTGATTCCCAAATTCACAGGACAATTACTCTGTTGAGAAGCAAAAGGCACAGGCTGGCAGATACTGACAATCCAAAGGTGCCAGGGCGCCAGACTTGGGGTTATGTTGTACCCTCCCTTCAACAGTCAGTACAGCGAAGCATGACTTCTGAACGCTACATTATTGGCATTTCGGAGGACCAGTGTAGTGTCTATTTTGGTTTAATATTCCAGAACTAACACACCCATGGGGAGAACCAGTTCGTAAAACCAGCTTTTCCTTCCTTATGGCTGGGTTCCTTGATTGTACTGTTGGCTTCCTTGTTTATTCTTTCTCTGGCTCAGTGAATGCCAACAGAACGACTAATAAAGCCGACACATTTATTTTCTTCCAAGAATTTGTTTTCTTGTCTGCATGACACCACCTTCCCTGCTTCCTTTGAGAATAATGGGTGCATTCTTTCAGCCACGCCCATCGATTTTCAAATCAAAATTTTCACGCGTGTTCAGTGGAAGGTAGTGTGACACAGTGGGAAAAGTAGAGGGCGAAGACTCAGTCACCTGGATCTGGTCCACCATCACTATTTCCTCCTTTGTACAGCGCATCAAAATCCCGCCTTGAGTGCGAGTGAGCTTTGTATATAGACAGGACAAGCGATAATCCGCAGAACTGCGGCGAGAGCACATTTGGGCTCACTAGCGCCCTCTGCCGGGGATGCACTGGTAGAGCTGGTGGACACAGCTTGCTACTGCAGTGCGCGTGCGCAGCGCCTCTGCTGCCTCCCGAACCTAGAGTCTCCGTGGCCAGGGGAACTGGGGGAACGGTGCGCTTTCCGGCGCTATTTGCGACGCGTCGCAGCTGTCATGGCGGAGAATGTCTGGAACACTGACACCGGAGAGGCTGTGTATCGTTCCCGGGACCCCATGCGCAATTTGCGCCTCCGGTAGAAATGCTCGGGCCCCATGTTCTGCTGTCAGATAAATCGAGCCTAAACTTTTCGGTGTTGAGAGGTTCCCCACTAGGCTCGCAATCCGGACTAGTTTCCTTTCGATATCCGCACAGCTCCGCGCACTATCGGGTCCCTTCTTCACTCACAGCTTCTAAGCATGCCTTGCAGCCCTTTCAAGTCCTTGTTTTCTCCTAAGTCCTTCAAAATCCTGTGCTCCCAACACATCGTTTTACTGTTAATTTCCCGATAGGTCTTTGCGCCCCACCCACCTCTCACTTACGTGCACGAGCAACCCGGGCAACTCCACCTCTGGGTTTTGTTTCCCTAATCCTTGCTGTGTTTATCTCTAGGTTGTGTATGTAATACATATTTGGGGCTTGTCTTTTCTTGACAGAGTTCATCTGCAAAGAATCACGTCAAGCAACTTTCTTCATTACCAGCCTGTTGCCCAGCCCGGGAAGGACCTTATAGATTTGGGCACGTTTATGCCTCACTCAATTGCCAGTGGGTGTTACCATGGTGATGCGGCAACTTGGGGATTCGGGAAAAAGGGTCTGAGGAAGGAGAGGTACCTCATGAAACAGTAGATCCAGGCTTGTGATTTTAATAGAAACCTGCATCATCTTACAGAGCAACAACAGAAGGCTTGAAGAGGTTTAGTTCATTGATTAGTGTCACATTAGTTCATTGATTAGTGTCACACAGCTGGGAAATGTTGAACCCAGAGACCAGGTTTTGCATCCAAGAAATCTTAACTACTACATTGTATTGCATTTGAAAATTGAGTAAGACTGATTTCTGCCATCCTAATATGGATTCGATTTGTAGTTAAATAAGAAATATCATACTTTTCATATGTTATAGATTTGCCCGGCAACCTAAATACCATTTGTGACATTTTTGTCCAGAAGAAAATGCGCTCCACACTCTAAAATATACATGTAAACACTCTTATCAGCAATTTTTAAATTGGAGACTTCTTGAAAAATGTACATCAACTGTGTTCTTGTGATTTTCCTTATCTGGAAAGCCAAAGAGTGAAGAAGAGAGGACAGGGTGCTTACCTTAGGTCACTAGTGCTCTGCTTTTGTTGTTTTTATTTTTATTCAGAAATGACCCTGGGCTTTACTGGGCATAGTGGTACACAAAAGTTGGAGCCCAGCCAGTGAACAATTAAGACCCTGTCACAAAATTTCTAAAGGGGATAGCCTGGAGATGTAGTTCAGTGTAAAGGCCTTGTGTTTAATTCCCAGTACTGAAAAGAAAAGTTCCTGGGTAAGAACGTAGGCTGGTGGATTATGAAGCATGTGCCTCTAAAAAAGGCACACTCAGCCAGGAGCATATTAGATTTGGTTCTTTTAAAAAATCATTTATTTGCCTCCCCTGTCCTCTCTTCATGCTTCACCTCCTAAATTACAAGGTTTATGATTCTATATATGGATTTAGGAATAGTCAGATAAAAAACGACAGGGCTCTTATCTAGCAAATGCAGTCAATTAGGATTGAGGAAGGACTAGCTCTTCAGTCTGTACTAAATTTCATTTCCTGATACTGAATTTGATAAAGTATTTCCTGGAAGGCACTACTACCTTTTATTCACCTTAAAGTAGTGATTAAGACTTCTCAAGTCCTAATCTTAGCTTCTGTTCATAGTAGCCAGCATATATCCACAGCTTTTGTGGCCTTTATGTAGATTGAGTGCTTAATAAACCACTGAACTCCAGAGAGTTTTACAGCAAATATAAGAGTAGGGACTTTGGTTATCACCAACCACAGAGCAAGAAGTGGTGCTAGTTTTATCAAAAATGTTTGACTCACTTTGTTATCTTTGGAGGTGGACACCGCCCAGATGAAGAGGAAGAGGAAGAGGTTGAGATTGGATGGCAGGAGAAGCTCTTTAGCCAGGTGAGGCAGTGTAACTAGTCTTCTCAGGCTGTTCTACCTGGTCCACCTCTACCTGGCTGATGACTCATATTGCCAGACTGATTTCCAGAACATTTTAAATGGTTTATACTTTCCCCTGTTGTGTTTATGGGGGCAGCATAACATAATGACTGCCACTACTCAGTTTTATGATCCTGGCTCAGGCACATCTGATCTCTGGGCTATGTGCCATCCGTAACAGCCCAATTGGATTAGACCATCAGTCTGA
The DNA here is from genome assembly GCA_004365215.1 of Cuniculus paca. Taxonomy (NCBI): domain Eukaryota; kingdom Metazoa; phylum Chordata; class Mammalia; order Rodentia; family Cuniculidae; genus Cuniculus; species Cuniculus paca. The sequence goes on from RJWT010034353.1 coordinate 9,660, forward strand.
CTCCTTTTAGCGGTAAAGTTCTTGTATCCCCTGCCCTCCATTATTTAGATAAATGAGAGCTGCTTAAGAAAATACATTAAATAGCATCAGTTTTATAGAAGTGATTTGATTGAAGAAGAGGTTGATGTATTCACAGTAGATCTGTTTCCTTGTGGTGACCTCAGTTTGAAGTGGATCTATACCAAAATGAAGCAGCCTGTCAGAGTCCTTTGGATTATCAGTACCGCCAGGAGATCCTGAAGCTGGAAAGTTCTGGTGGCAGGAAGAACCGACGAATCTTTACCTACACTGACTCTGACAGATACACCAACTTGGAGGAGGTATTGTTCTTTCCAAGGTGCCATAGCTTCCTTCTTCTTTGCCTCCCCTAGTTTTCTGATCTTATTGGTTCTGTGCATTATATTGAAAGCATGAAGCAAGGACAGGTAGCCTGTCTAGAAGCTTCTGTGAGCTGCCTGCAGGCAACCAGGCTAGAATAGATTAGGCACAGGTAGTGTGGCTGCTGCTCCGTGCTCTGCCTGCTGGAAATCCTGGGGGAGCCAGAAGTGTGCAAAATTGTAAGGTGAGTGTACAGAATCTAGAACAATCTAGGTAAAATTCAGCCAAAACTTTTGAGTGTACAGGTTTGAAGAGGACTATGGTTCAGCCATGGGGAGTGGCTTATATCCTCAATTTGCCTATGCTAACATTCCCTTTTGGACTTGCTTTATGTTTTCTTCAGTCATTGTATCTGTCCTGTCTTCTCAGTGAAATTTTAAACTCCTTGAGTACAGAGCCCATATTTTCAGATTTTTTTTTGTCTGAACCCTTATAGATCTCTGTAGAGAGGCTATATTATGTGTATGTTTTTGAAAGATTGGCATCCTTTCTTCAGGAAAGCTTTGGGCTGGTAGCATATAAAATTTTAGTTGTCTGTTTTAGAAAAACAAAAATACAGTTAATGTTCAGTTACCCTTATGAGAATTTTCCACAGACTATTCCATTTGGGACTTTTCCACCTACCTAACTAATATCAATATCAACAGGCACACTAACCCAGTTTTTTGTAGGGGTATGCCTGGGGAATGCAGACTGAGTCTAATATTTGTGTAAATAACTCATTCCTAGACTGCTAGGGAAAACCAAGACACAGTAGGAGTCCTCTTTGGGCTGTTTGTCTATTCTTCCCTCCAGTTGCCTGTGTAACTTTGATGTGGCCGTACCTGTTAGATTTCAGAAGGAAGACTTCCCTTCAGGTGCTTGGCCCCCTGTGACTTTGGCCAGGTGGCTTTCCCAGGGCTGTTGTCTTTTCCCAGCACTGTCAGAAAATGACCACTGCAGTCAATGAGGTGCCATCATTTTTGGTCGAGCGAATGGCAAATGTTAGGCGGCGACGGCAGGACAGGCGAGGAGCGTGAGTTGAAATTGGGGTGTGGGGGGAAGCTTTGTGGTTCTCCCATGCAGCGCCCCATTGACTCAACTTCCCCTTCTGCTGTGGACCACCGCAGAGGCGTGTTCCCCTAGGCCAGTGATGACAAACATATGGCTTGCATACTGCAGCGGGCTGTTTGTAATCATTGAAAGCTCTAAAAGGTTTGCCATTACTGCCTAGGCTCCCCCCAGGCTCTTCTCGGGGTTCCACGGAAGTGACCTTTCTTATGGTCCCTTCCCAGGGAGAGTGGCATCCTTAAGTCACGCATTGTCACCTGGGAACCTTCAGAAGAGTTCATCAAGAGCAACCATGTCATTAACACTCCTCTTCAGACGATGTACATCATGGCAGACCTGGGCCCCTATGGAAAGTAAGTGAAACTTCTCACTGCTGCTCAGACCCTCATCCTCTTCTGACTGTCATCTTTCTGTTATAGTCATCGGGGTCTATGGGAAAGAGGGTCATCTTCTTTACTGTACTCAGAAGAAAGTGTTTTATCACAATAGCTCTATAGTAGCTCCTCCTCTGGCCCCTTCCTGAAGTGGGCTGACTTTCTCTTTCCCTGAAGGTGCCACTAGGGATCCTGAATTTCAGTGTTGATTTCCTGCTTCCTAGGCTTGGCTATAAGACATATGAACATGTGCTCTGTATTCTGAAGGTGGACAGCAATGGTGTGATCACAGTAAAACCTGACTTCTCTGGCCTCAAAGGACCCTATAGGTGAGGAGAGGAAGAAAGGGGCTGGAAGGGGTGGAGACTGGCATTCCTTCTCTGGCTACCCTTCTTGTTGCTAGTCAAGGAGAGTCCCAGGAAACTCTTCATCTGTTCCAACTTTTAAATTCCCAGGCTACATATTCTCTTCTGGGTCATAGGCCCTTAGGAAGCTGTTGGGAAATGTGTGGCCAGTTTGAAAGGGGTCACTTCAGCCGCAGCAGAGTTAAATGAAAATGATCTTCTGCATTACTGAATATAGGAACTGAACAGGGCCAGGTGAACTCAGCCAGGCTGGGTGGATTCTTTATCTCTCTGGCTGAGCTAACAGAACTCTAAGTTAGACATTACCAGGACCAACCTGTCCATTTTCTTTTTTTTTTTTTATTTTAAAGAGAATAAATAAAAACAAAAGAAAACAGAACAAAGCAGATCAGAACAGAACAATGCAAGCAATATATGACTTCAAAACAAGACAACAGGAAATGAACAGTGGCTACCATAGTGTGTCTTGTTTTCTTCAAAATAGTTGTTCATACCTTCACACACAATAAATTCAAACAAAACAAAATAGTATAAAACCAATCAAAAACAAAAAAATGAAAGCATTACAGAACTTCAAAACCAGACAATAGGAAATCAACAATGGCTACCATACTGTCTCTTATTTTCTTCAAAATAGCTGTTCATACCTTCTCACATAATGCAGTCAAATAATAGAAAACAGACTAAAACCAATCAAATCAAAGAATAAAAGCATTATTAGACTTCAAAACATGATGATAAGAAATCAGCAATGGCTACTATAATGTCTCATTTTCTTCAAAGTAGCTGTTCATACCATCACACATAATAGAATCAGTTCTTGTAAACTCTTTAGGAGTAGTTCTAGGCATGTATAAGCCTATACATGTACAGCTATCCTTTTTGTATTACAGGGAATAACAAAACAAAAGAAAAACAAGAAGCAAAAGACAAATAACAATAACAGCCCAAACAATAACAATATAGGCTTTCAAAACAAGGTGGTACAAGCATAACAAAGGTTGTTATTTTGCATAATTATCTTCAGAAGAGTTACTCAGATTACCAGATACAGACATGCAAAATTGATCTAATCCTATGAATGTTAACTGTTTTGTTCCAAGAACTAATAGAATTAGTGGTACAATCATCTTAGCTATCTTAAGTGTATACATACAAATTTATATCTTTTTTTCTTTTCCCTTTCTTCTTTTCTCCTTTTTCCTATCTGAGTTATTTTTTCCTTGTGAGCAGTTTCTTACCCTTTCACCATATTTATTAAAGATTTTGTATATTATTTACTTTTTCAGTTTCTTACACTAGGGAGGCATTATGGTGTTTACACATGTGGGTTTGATTTATTTCGCTTAGGAGTATGGTCTTGAATTCCGCCATCCACCCAGGATGTTTGGAGCATCCCTGGGGTTCTGCCTGGGCTCTGCTCAGCCTCTCCGGAGCAGTGGAGCAGCCACAACTCTGGGCCTGGCATGAGCCAAAGGTGTGCACAGCGAATTTCACCTAGATGTGCAGCTTGGGACCTCGCAAGCAGCCTGGTAGGGACCCATGGCAATTCCGCCATCTGCCCGGGACGTTTGGAGCATCCTGTGAGTCCTGCCTGGGCTCCGTCCAGCCACCCCCAAGCAGCAGAGCAGCCACAGTGGTAGGCCTGGCTGAAGCTGAAGATGTGCACTGTGAGTTTCACCTTGGAGCCTGGAGCCTTGTAACCTTGCAGGGTACCTTGCAGGGCTCTGCCCTCAAACAGCCAGAGAGCCTTGGCATACAAAGTGTGGTGTGCTAAAGTCTGCCCAACATACTGCCCCTTCTTAGGATGACTTCAAGTACCCCTCCATATCTGGTAAGGCCTGCCTGACACCCCTTCTCAACTGAGGAAATTCCCTGCAGTACAGAC
>RJWT010034354.1:0-13712 GCA_004365215.1 Cuniculus paca
AACTCAAGGAATTCATGACCACCAAACCAACCCTACAAAGATTACTAAAGGACATTTTAGAGAGAAAAAGGACCACGGTTTCAGGAACAGTGTCAGAGGGGGACCATCAAGTGGGGCCAGTCGATTGAATGGAGAGGAAAAATAGGGAGCCAATGGCAGGAAAATAGCATGGCAGAGACAATACAGTGCAAGAGGGCCTCAAGGCACTAATAGAAAGGAAAAGAGGCATAGTGGATCAGGTGACAGGATCCATCAATATGCTCTATGCAAGAAACACATTTAGCTGGAAAGAAAATTCCTAGTCTGAAAGTCAAAGGAGAGAGAACAATGCCCTATATGACAGGGAGCCAGAAAAAAAAAATAGGTGTCGCCTGTCCATTAATTGCAGAATGGATAAGAAAGACATGAGATTTCATGGGGTGGCAACCTACTCAGCTATAAAAGGAAGATAACCTCAAGGCTCTTGTAGGTAGATAGAGGCAACTGGTAATAGTGCTCATGGATGTAATGGACCAGAGTCACAAGGGTGAATTTTGTGTTGTCTCCATAGCATAACAAACTAAAGGTGTTACTGGGATCCAAAATGCACAATACATATTGGGAAAGTCAAAGAGGAGGAATTATCTAAAAAGGGAAAGAAATTACCACTATTAATCTATTATCATGATTTGAAATTTAGATTGTATTCATTGTTCTGATTAGTTTCATTTTATTCTGATTTGTTTGATTTTATTATACTTGATGGCATGGACAGTTATTTTAAAGATAACAAAATATACAATTGCAGCCATCGAGGACATCCAATTAGCTTGTTTAGAAACCCTATATGGCTTTCATTGTTGATTTTCATTGATTTTACTCTATTCTGTATGGTTTGATTGTAATATGTCTGAAGGTGTAGGCAACTATTCTGAAGATAAATATTATGGTGGCCAATGCTGTTTTGCTAATATCTTGAAATTCTGTATTGCTTACATTGTTTTGCTTTGTTTGTTTTGTTTTGTTTCTACTGTTTTAGTTTGTTGTATTTTGTTTGATTTTACTTATCCCTGTTGGTATGGGCAGGTATACTGCAGATAACAAGAGGCATTATGGTAGCCTTACTGATTGCTTTTTACCCTGTTTAAAAGTGATGTACCATGTTCATTGCCTTGTTTTGATTGACTTTACTCTGTTTTGTTTTGTTTTGTTTTGTTTTGTTTGATTGTATTCTTTTCAAAATAAAAAAAAAAAAGGAAATTATGCCATGCTACAATGCAGACCAGTCTTCTGAATACAATGCTAAGAGAAATGAAACTGTTACAGCAGATCAAACTCTATACAGTTCCTCCTCCATGGGGCCCGTAACTGGTTAAAATCACTGAGAGAGTGAGAGGGTGGTCCGCAGGGGTGGGTAGGTGGGCAAAACAGTTATTTTCTAATGGATACAAATTTTAGTTCATAAGATGAAAGTAGTTCTGGAGATGAATGGCAGGAGTGTTTGCGTAATATTTTAAATAATACCACTAAAGGGCCAGGGATCTAGCTCAGTGGCCTAAGTGCCTGCCTGGCAAGCGCAAGGTTGTGAGTTCAATCCCCGGTGCTGCAAAATCAATCAATCAATCCATGAATCAATCAATCAATCAAACAAACCACTAAAACATACCCTCAAAAATTATCAAGATGCTAAGTTTTGTGGGTACGTCACCACATTTTTTTTGTGAAAAATATACCATGGTTTATAGTCACAAAATTTCTGTAACTTTAAAATTTTGGTACACAATTATTCTGAAATATTTCAAAACACTTATATATTCTAATGATTTCTATGTTTGATTGGAACTAACAGTGTATTACCGTAAGAACTCAGCTATATTATAAAGTAGTATAAAATGGTATTTAATCATTACTTGTCTTTTTATAAAACTATTTAGCCTTAGGGAAAATTCTTAAAACAACTTTAGGGAGAATCATAAAATAGAAAATAACTTTAATGTTGACATTAATAGACATTAAAGAGTATTAATGATCATTGTAATAAGTATTCTACATACTGACATACAAAATTTAGAGGCTTGTTTCTGGGAATAGAATGCTGAGTTTTGATGCCTAATTCTGGTATGTACTTTTCCACTTAGAAGTTTCTTCATCTGAAAAAAAAAATACAATAAATACACAGGCCCCTTATGGCACTAGAATGTATTTAAAGTTCAGCAATATTTTAAGTGTTAAATGTAATTGTCTACTCACATTATTACTAGTGAGAGAAATGTCACAGTGGATACTGATTTTTCAAAAGTTTGGTGTCTATCAGTCAGCCTTGTGAAGATGATAAACTACTGTTTGCATTCCAAAAGCAAATCTCATGCTTAGGCAACTTGAGCTCGTAAGACTGATGTACAATTTCATGATTCTGATTTATTCAATGTGTTAGAATGCTAACTACACTAGGAAAGCAGTTAAATTATTGAGGCTTGTCTCTATGTAGGTGACACAAAGAAAGCAACATTATAATAAAACTGGCTTAGTGAGACATTAATTGGATAAAGAATTAGTTGTTCAGTTTTCATTTTAAGTGGCTCCATGCTAAAAGTAAATCTGCTACCAATGTCATTGCAATAGAATGTCCTGTCCCTGGGAAGACCTCATTTCACTCTCAATTCTGTGCTTCCTTGACTAAATAAACTTCCTTCTGACTGACAGATTCTTTCTATAGATATGTTTATATAGTCAATCATGATACACTCCTAAAGACCGATGAATCATCCTGTCAGTGTATGGGGACTTCGTTATTTCAGTCTATTTATACATTATGAGATGAAGATCATGTTTCACTGTTTCTAGTACCTGTGTGGGTAGAAAGTACCCCTGAGACCCCAAATGCTTATGCCATTAACCTTAGATAAAGAGTGGCATTATTACTAAAAGACATACAAAATATAAGATGCATTACTGTATACTGAGAAATGTTATCCTAGAGTAAATAATTATATTCTGATTAACTTTTGTATTACCTTAATACATTTTGGCCTGTGTCAAAGAATTCCTTTGAGATAATGGAGTTCACAATCTGACAAAATATTTGTTGCACTTTTCAAAAAGGAAAATTCTTCCAGTAATAAATTCTAACTTTTTTAACATTTGGCTGAATTCAATATAAAAGATATAGTTTAACATTCATGTGCAACTTGCCCACTCTTATTGAAATATGGATTCAGTAAAGTTTGAATACACATGTGTAATACATGTATACACACACACACACACACACACACACACACACACATCTGCTTATCTAGATTATATTCTAATGGCAAGCGGACAACCAAGCATATTTATTCCAAAGGAGTTAAATGAACCTTTGAAATCAAACAAATGAAAACTTTGTCAAAGAATCTTACTAAGAATATGAAAGACTAAGGGTACATTGTCAAATTAAACTTTATAAGTGCACAATGTACTTAAGTTTAGGTTTGTGTATTTGTGGGAAAAAATAAACAATTTCTGAAATAGAATGGTCTGCCTTTAAATATCCGTTGAAAAGTGTATGCAAATGCTTCTTCTATATGAGCTGCAAATATGCTGAGAAACCACAAGAAAAATATTTAGTATTAACTTTGAGATGGAAATATGTCTTTTGTACTGAGCTATAACTTCACTCTGAGAAATATTTCTTGGAAAGCAAGATTTATTTCAGTATTGAAGCATTTAACTATATACTGTTCAGGATTAGTGATCATACTTTAGAAAGCCTTCTTTTCCAAAAAGGGAAATGAAAAAAAAAATAGATTTTCCATAGGAAGTGGGATGTGATACTCAATATTTTCAACTTTATAAACATCAATTATCACTCCATCTGTTTTATGCCAGACTTGTGTTGTGTGTGGTTGTTTAATTAATTTGCTATGTCTGATTTCACTAATTCAAAAATTGTAGCAATTTAGTTTCTGCTGAGTAGAAATATATTTTCTTACAATGAAACATTCAATGATAGACTAAACACAAAATTGACATCCATAGAAAATGACTTAAAACCCTTTGAAAAAATAGATAGTTAATATTTTGTGCAAAATAAGATGCAATAGGATACAATTTAAAAATCTGTCAGTAATACAATTTCAGGACAGTAACCTTGATTGGGATCATCCTCTTCCTGGGACCATCTCGTAGCTTTCCTAAATGCCATGGTTCCTGTGGTAAGCAAACCTTTTTTGCCTGATACATGAAGATATGTTACCACATAAGTGGAATCAATGTCAATATTTTATAATAGCTTGCATTTGTGGGGTACTTTAGATTTTTTTAAACTGGTCTCTTATTTGATTGTCATAGTAGTACTATGACATAGTAGGGTATTATTATATTTGTGTTTGCAGTAAAGTTACTGCAGTTCAAAGAGACTGGTAATTCAAGACATGGATAACTATTTGTGAATAAAATTGACCTCAGATTTATTTATTGACAGATGTCAGACTTTATGTTACTAAATAAAAACAAACTTATGCTTATTTATACAGTCTTGTTAAGCACTGGAAAATAACCTAAGTACTTTATACAAACACAGTATAAATCATTTAGACAATTTACAGGTTAAAAACAATGAGGCAGAAAGAATTTAAGTAAGCTCTCTATAGTTGCCAAATGTGTTGAAGGTAGAAAGATTAATAATTCCTGTTTTTGTTTGTTTGTTTTTAAGAAATGAATGAAATTTAAAACCTTCAGTGAACTCAAAGTCTCTCTGAACTGTCACTCAGTTTTTGTTTCCGTTACTGTTTCCTTTATCAGATATAAAATAAGAAACTTATTAGAAACCATTACCTAAAATGCTTTTCAACTCTGAAATATACTATGAAAATAAATCTAAATTAAACTTACTCCATAAACATTAGTCATCATCAATAAAGGGACTTGAGAAAATAAAGATAAAAGCAATTTTAAAGAAATAGAAAAAATAAAAACAATTTTAAAATAAAATATAATTATTAAAACTACCCTAGATAGCAGCAGGATTCAAAAGCACCCTGAAACTAATGAAATGTTCCTTGTGACTGTCATCTGAAAGATACATATTCAAGGAACTTGGTAAGTTCATTGTCATAGTTCTTTCTTTGAAAACAAAAACATTGGTTTTGTAATTTGCTTTAATTGAATATCTTTATCAAATGGGATGCATACTTGATTTCAAAGCACTTATATGAGCCTATTTTGTGCCTTCATTTTCCTAATAGTCCTAAAAGAAGCTATATTATCCATGAGGGATATAAGCTCATACAAACACAAATAAGACCTTGGTATTCTTACAAAAAAGGGGTTGTTAAATTTAGGAGCATATAGGAAGAAATCAATTTCACAAAATAATAAAAAAAGATTAAAAACAAAGATCAAGGATAGCCAAATGCTCAAATATGTTTATACTTTCATTTGTCAGATGGTGCACAAACTTTAAAATTTATTTAATTCACAGCAGGATTAACTTCTCAGGTTGCTATGTATATACAGAGGGGCTCTTAGGATCTCAGATCCTAAATACTATCACATTTAATCACTTTCGCAAGCTTACACTTTAAAACTAATAGCATATTGTGTGAGTTTGAAGAGTGAAAACTGAGCAATAGAGAAGAAAGGAAGAAAAGAAGCTACAACAGCTATCATCCGCTGTTTGTCCTACCCATCACTTACCAAACACACATGTTCATCTCCACACGAGTTGGGGAAAAGAAAAAATAATTCTGTACAGTACGTTCTACCTCACTGAAATTAATCGCATACACGTAAATTTATACTGGATAGTTTTTGCGCTAGTTGTCGCATTAATCCTCCCAACTGGATCATTGCGGAGGACTACGAGCTTCCTGCTGTGAAGATGCAATGTCTGAGCCTTAGAGATTGTCGGCAGAGATAAAATTTTAATCAGTTTGATTCCAAACTTAGTGTAAATATTATGCTATGAAAGGTGGTCCCTTGTTAGAAAGTGATTTGCAAAACTGTTGTTGCTCATGGTTCTTCTTAAATTTGAATCATCTTTTGTTAAAAGCTGCCTGGAGTCATAAACACTTTATAGAACTCACAGCCTATTTGTCCTTGAATTTTGTTAAATGGTAGAATCAGTTACTTGGGAAGTTTTAAGTAGTCATAATGCCCAGTCCAGACTCCATCTCAGCTAAGTTAGAATCTCAGGAGGCAGTACTCAGGCACCAGTTGCTTTCACGTTTGTTTTGTTTTGTTAATTTTCCAAATAATTAAAAAATGTAGCCATGCAAACAACCAGCTTTGTAGATACCTTGCACCCACCCATTCGTGCTTGTCCCATCTGTAGCATCCATGTGAGTATCTTATCTCTACCCAACACCCCAGGAGATACTTTCACTGTTAGTAAACGTCTTAGAGTAATTCAAAATCTGATAATTTCCCCTTCCAGTTTTTGATAAGTTTTCTGCCTTACTAGGATAATGTGTTATTTTTTTAAAGAGGCATTGCATCAGAAGTCCATTTTATAGTACCTTTAATTTTCTCTTCTCTAAAATAGTTTCTTTCTTTAACCATTTCTCTCATGACATGATTTTAAGTCCCCATCATCACAACAGCTTTCTTTTGAATAGACTAATAATCAATATGGTATCTTGGAACGAATTTGGATTTTATAGTGATATTGGCTTGAGTTTACATTCTTTATCTACCATTTACTAATTTTTTTAATACTAAATATTAAACCCCGGTCTTTTTTAAAAAAAATGTCCCCAGGCATTTTAAAAATGTTTTGTTAATTTTGATACAGTGTCTCAGTAACCTGAACTTTCAGTCTTCCTGCCTCAGCCTCCCAGAGTGCTGGGATTAAAAGACTTGCACTACCACACCGGGCCCATTTATGAATCTTATAAACTTGAACTAATTACTGACGTTTATCAATTTTAGTTCTTCTGCAAATAATGCTACCCCATATAACTTATGTAAATATTATGTGAGATATAGAGAATAAAAGTGAGACTTTTAAAAGTGTGAACAGTGACAATTACTGTGTCATCATTGCTTACTTTAGTTCCCACAAATACGCCTCAACTAAAAATGACACTAGACCATGAAAACAGGGAATTCACTTGAGTTGCAGTGTACTTCTCTACTGATAATTAGGTTAATTTTAAAATTAAGACAGCAAGTATACAATTTTTAAAATATTCATAGCCCCTTTATACCTTTATTTTGCTCATTTACCAAAGATGTGATTAACTGGTTTTAAGTAAAGCAAGACAGGAACCTTAATGCACTGTGCATGGCAGGTTGGAGAAGAGGCCTAATGTATAAAACTTCATGCAAGTTATTTAAATATTTCCACAAGCTTACACTTCATAAGTTGTAAAATGAACATAATATTTGCCTCAGGAACCACTGTGAAGATTAAAATAATGTTTAAAAAGTGCTTTTGTTATAAATACGTGATCAAAAGTTGAAAATCAGGGTGATGGTTGAGATCATAGGTCTGGAGTAGAACTGTTTGGGTTCAAATCTCGACCTATGGTTTACAACTCTGAAAGCTTTAGCAAATTATTTAATATGTGTCTGTTTTCCTCTTAGAAAGTAAAGGTAAAGTACATCTACCCAAGTTTCTTGTGAGTTTAAGCCAATTCACTTTTTAATGCAGTTACTACAAAATAAGCTGTCAATAAATGTTAATGAGTAGCATTATTAAAATAACACATTAAAACTAATAATTATATAATAATAATTTTATTAGAAACGTGAATGTCTGGCACTTAGTGCAAGACACCTTACACCTGTAAGGTATAGTAACATTATTTTCTTCTCTTTTTGGACGAGCTGCTCATAGGTGAATAGATTACTGAAATATAGAACAGCGCTGCAGAATTGTAATTACTCAATGAAGATATGTTGAATGAATGAATGTAGTCTCACTACAGAGTACACAAGAATATACAACTTTATAAAGTTTTCTGCATCTTTCCTTACATGTATATCTTCTTAGATTTATTATAACCTAATTTAAAAAGATATTGTATTTCATTTTCATCAAATGACCTAAATTTCAATTAAATTTAATTTTTTAAATTAGAAGTTTTCCTAATTATTATCTACTGGTTTCCAGTTACAGTAATGGCATTCTTTTATGCTTGTATAGGACTATAATGTAGGTCAAACTTTCAAAAACATCTCTGATTTGACTTAATATTATACAAAAGCATGATACTTAAATTACAAGCCTTTTGATTTAGGCTCAAGAATCTCATCAGATGGACAAGACTTATCTGTTTAGCTTGGCTAAGTTTAGCACATCCTTAATCTTTTCGCTTTCAAATTGACTTGCTTTTGTAGCTATTAACAATTAGGACCACTCCAAGTCATGTAACCATTCTGGAATTTACCATCATTGTCTGAAAAATGGGAATAATATCTTCTAACTCATGAAGCAAATGAAATGGCATATATGAAAATATCATGAAATACACATGGATCTATGCTGAATCTGTGTATATGTATGTATTTAAAGAGGCTTCCACTTCCTCATCATATTCTCAATGAAAGCCAATTAAAGTAGCTATGCATCAGATGTTCAGAGTCGTCTCCATAAATGTCGCAGAACATTCTGAGAAGGACTGTTTTAGCATCCTTATTTTGCTAGAAATGTAACTAGTGTGAGAATAAAGCACTTACGTTTTATACGTGTTATGAGTCAGGAGAGGTTAATTTTAATTATGATGTTCTGCACTTAAAATTTTATAGCCCATTGCCAAACATTGAAAAATGCAAATTTATTCATTTTGCTTCATCTGCCTACAGTCAGATCTCAAATTATTGATTTTCCTGAATATATATCACTGGAAAGCTGTATTAGAAATCAAGCACACTGCAAATTCAGAGGACACTGAGTTCTATAAAATATCTGACCCACATTTTCATAGCTATTGCCATAGTACATGTCTCTGGCAGAGTTCTTTTGCTATTTAAGTCTAAATGCACGATCCTTTTTGTACCTTATAAGTCAAGATGTCTACATATATGGACACAATGTTGAATACTAAGCATTAGGAGATTTGAAAGCTTATATTCATAAAAAGAAAGTAGACATAAGGTAGTTTAGTCTGAAAAGCCAAGTTTGACAGTAAAATAATGATGGCAGTTGTTAAAATTGGAAAATATTTTAAAATAAATACTGGAAGAATTTCTGTTCAATATTAAGAGATTCCTAGAAATGGACAAATTTTTCTTTAATATGTGTAAAATAGAAGCATAATAATTTAATATTAAAATCTGTGTTAAAATAAAAGGACACCTTGAGGTTCTTCCAAAGTTGCTTAATTCCAATCCATAATCCATATTATATTATTCCTGGACAAATGAGGAAACAGGGAATAATTATACCACCATGTACCAAAGCATAAATATGCTCCCTGCTGACTTTTAACAAACCACCAGAATGAAAAACTAATGATGGGTAAGCTAGAGAGCGTGTGTGGTAATTTTCCTAAAGCACATTTATATTGCCATTCTACAGTGCCTTCCTCAGGAGAGCACAAATTATTTTTATTACCAAAAATCTGTAAAAAACAAGTGCTGCTCTCTATTACTTTTTTTTGAGAATTTAAATGTTTCCCACAGTTTTATCATTTCAAAACATAATGAGAAAAGAATAATTGTTTGCACAAAAGTATGTTGCTGTAGTTAACATGAGGTATCTAGTTTGTAATGTTTTTTAGCTGCAAATGTTTTGAAGGTATTGGGCATTTTCTCAATAATAAGTGTTGTTACATTACTATTTCCTTAAAGTTTTTCCTAACTAACGTGTCCTTTAATAGAGCATTTTGTTGAAAAGAATTGTCCAACTGTTCTCTAATGATTAAAGTCCCATTTATTACTTCCTTTGAAAAGCACTATGCTGGATGCTTTTCCCCATGAAGCACTTTCACATTATATTTACATCTCACTTGAGCCTATATTTTAATAATGGATATATGATACTTTATATTATCATTGTTTGTTTTGGAGAATACTGAAAATCACTGGTTTAGTCACTATCCACATGATTGTGGTTATTGAAAATAAAATCTGATGATTGGTATGAAGACAAATCCTTGATTCATAATAAATTTTACTGAAACATTAAGATTATATTTATCTGAAAGGTTGTAAAACTAATCTATAATTTCTAACATTTTTCTACACTTATTTTTCTGTTTTGGGGATTAAAATGACATAAGACATAATGAGCTTTAATTGCGTGTGAACTGATTTCTTGATACTGATTTTAGTGAGCCATGGGAATAACAGAATTAAACTTAGGACATTTCCTTAAAGATCTCAGAACAATTTTCAATAGTCACAGACTTCAAGTTGTTAACCTGTGATAGGCTAATTTTACTTATTAAATACTAAAACTTCATATTGGTCTTCAAAAATCATTCTTGGGCATTGTACTTAATTTAGAACTCTTCTGTAAAATAATCATAATTTATTGAATATGTTACCTAGTATTTGTTGTTTAAAAATTCATATTATCAAAATATTCAATAAGATATGATTTGTATAACCATAAATCCATGCATACTGGTATGTATAAACATTGTAATATAACACAAGTGTCTGAGATAATGAAATAGAATTTTTCAGCTAAGTGAAGAAAGTCAGTTTTTAATAGCTAACGTTCTTGTCAAAATATATGCCTAAGTTAAAAACGGGTATTGAACACAATTGATCATACATTTAATCATTCCCGATTTTAAGAGGCCTTCACTTAACCAGCCCACTGGATTAGTTCCAGTGCCACTGTCCTTCTATAAGCTTGTGGCCCTGAAGGTGATGATCCTCTGCTGCAGATCTGCTCACATCTGTTTGGTGAGCTCTCTCCTCTACAGCTGTTTATTCTAATTTTAACTGTTACTTTAAATGCTACCAAATGAACTAGTTCAATACTGGAGAAATATGAAATAGACAAGGAAACAAAAACCATATTAAGTTGACATGCTTTAGAAAATTTTGAAAACACTGAATATTAGAGGGGAAATGATTAAACGAATAACAAGAATCAATATCCAAATTACTTTCCAAGGATCTCTCTCTCTTCCCTTTTGGGGGAAAGCTTGTTTTTTAAACCTCTTCCCTATTTCTGTTTTTTAAAAAAGTATATAGATTATTTTATCTATGTCAAATGCGAATAAAATTAAGTTTAAAGAACATTTTTATCTCCATTTCTGCTAAAAAATATCCTTAATAGACTGTTGTCAGGATTATTTTCCTTGCTTCTGTAGTGTGAAGAGTACTGACATTTAAGACTTTAATTTCTATTGATAGTAAATGAACTCAGAGCGAGAATAGAGAACTCTAAAATAATTAGAAGAATGCATGTCAAGTCTTTCAGGCCCTCATATTAATACACAGTGCATGATGCTTCTTATTGTTGCAAATGTCAACCTTCTTGACAAGTGTCTTTTGGGAAATGGTAAACTCCATTCCAAAGTGCTATAATAAAAGAAAAGGGCTTGCAGCAATATTTAAACAATGAAAGAAACACAGGACATTTATGACTACCTAGGAGGAGCTGACTGCCTTTGGCTGTGCCTTGGGAACTCCCCAGGAAATACAGTAAGTTGCGATTACTATTATAAGTTAAAGCGATATAAAGCATGCAGAGGAATTTGTGTTTTCATTATGGGTCATACTGGATTTCATATTCTGTGTGTCACTAGAATCCATACTCACCTCCTGAGTTTCTTAGCTAAAAAATAGAGGAGGATGCATTATTGAAAATTGCAGAATATCTTCCAAAGGGGCTCATTTAGGGAAAAAAGAATTTAAAGCCAAGTCCATCCAAGAAAACCTTTTTTATATTTTCATGTTACCCAATTACATATTTCATAAAACTAGCAATGTTTTAATATGAATAATATGAAAATCAGTACTGACAGAGTTTGTTAAAATATATATGGTGAATTTTTACCATGCAACTATGCTAAATAGGACTACATTTAATTTTATCAGTTTTACAGTGGTTATTTCTTTAATAGAAACAGAAGTGGTTAGATAGAGCAGCATTGCTTGGGAGCTACGAGGGTGTGATTGATCATTATCCTTACAAGTTTTCATGTTTTGTGTTTCTAGTAGGCTGTTGAAAACAATGTATCTCCCAAATCCTTATTTCTTTTATTCACCTTTCTTGCTGGCAGTCAAGAGATCTAACACCAAATCTTACACACTTTATCATCTCAGTTTTCAATGCACTATCTTTAATTTAAAACATAGTTGAATTTTTTTTTTAAGAATTTTTTTTTGAAGAATTATTTTTGAAATGAGGTCTGAGATGCTAGCAGTAGAAATTCAGCCTGATTACCACTGTTTTGGGTTGGTTAAAGATAACATTCTGTATATAAAAACTAACGTCACTTTTGCCTTGCTAGTTTGGTACACTGCCTATTTTGATTTATAAGCAAGCATCTTATCACTGTATGTCAACCAACGGGGCATATTAAGGACAGGCCTTTGGCAGGTCTGTGCTCTGAGAAAGATTTTAATAGAGATGATATTTTAATGTATTAAAATTTGAAGTTAAAAAAAATCAAAGCAAGAATCTAAGTAAACACACAACTAACATTCATTTCTTATATGATTTAGATACCTAAAATACCCACACCTGAGCTGTTTCCAAATTTGAGGAATTGTTAATTATTTTATAGACTGTATTTCCTGAACTGTTAACATAGGTATCTTAGTTAGTCTTTAAAGACAGTTTTTTGTTGTATATGTAAAGCTTGGGATGTTTTAGGCTTATAAATTTAAGTAGAAATTACATCAAAAAACATTAAGGCCCATATTTAAGTATTTAACAGAAATGGCTTGGAATTATTTAAAGTCATTCTACAACATTAAAATACTTACATTAACTAAACCTTATTTACACATGTGTATGCTATGATAGTTCCAATGCTAAATTTGTTCACAAGTGATCATTTTAGAAACTCTGGACTCTTCTAAATGCTAACATCTAAATTTTCTTGAACAACTAAGTGTTTCTTAAAATTATTTCAATACCAAGAAAACTTTAACTTCGTAAGAGTGTAAGATAATGCTATTAAATTTCCAATTCCTTACGCCTTTGTTTCTAGTTAGGTAATTTTTAATAACCTTAGAGTTCTTTAATCTTTTTATCTTCAATTCTAAGATCCAAAACAAAAAGTAAGGAAATTAAATTCCTTGAAAACTTAAAGTTCTTTTGTGAATTATTGGTGACCAATCTGGGCTGATCTGAGTTGACAAAAAGCTATTTATAACTTTAATAACAATGGGGCTACCTTTTTGCTGCAGAAATATCAATGTCCTTGATTATTCTTGCTCTGCACTTAACTAGGAGTGTTATTTTGTAAATTCTGAATAATTTGTGAATTCTGAAAACCACTTGGCCTGAGGTTCTGAAATAAAAGGTTATTTCAGAATTTTCTTGTATTCCTATTTATGTTCCATGTGTAGCATCATTTTGTTTTGTGTGTGTGCCTCAGGTCAGTGAAAAAGTGCTCATTTCTTATTTAATTATATTTGAGATATTTTAATATTTTTCTCAAATACAAATGGTGTACACTCTCATTCCAATCAGACTATATGTTCTTCCTTACTATCTCTATATTCTAAACTACACCTAAAATGGGTTGTTTTTATTAAATGCTCTAGAGGATTACTGAGGTATTGTCACATTTTCTGTGAGTTTTTTTAGGGCCCTATTTATTCCCTTATTTTCT
>RJWT010034356.1:0-13735 GCA_004365215.1 Cuniculus paca
CCTTTTTATGGAATTGTCTCAGTTGTTTCAAAGTTTAATGTGATCAAATTTATCACTCTTTTATTTTATTTCTTGTAATATTTGTGACTTAAAACACCCTATATTATCTACGCTATCCTGATCACATAAAATTGTCCTCTAATTTTCTTCCAAAAGTTTTGAAGTTTTACTGTTATAGCACAACTTTAGTTTGCCTAATCATATGTACCTCTGTGTGTGTGTGTGTGTGTGTGTGTGTGTGTGTAATTTGAGGTGTGAATCTGTAAAGCTAGTGTTATAGTTACCTTTCTTGTTGTTGAGACAAAATATTCAACATCCACAAGTTAAGGGACAAAAGGTTTATTTAGCTCACAGTTTGTAGAGGTTTCAGTCCATAATCAGCTGACTCCAAGGCAGGGTGACTTTGCAGAGAATAATTCAGGAGGAGGGCAGAAGACAGCAAAGCAGCAAGAGAGACACAAGGCTTTTTTTGTCCCTGATACTGCATGCTTCTGGTGGACTGGCTCAGCTAGCTCCGCAGGTGGCTCACTTTTATTGGCCAGCAAGAAGTGCAGAGGGAGGGATAGCATAGGTTTCATGGAACTGTAACTGTAGAAGATGGGTGGATAAGGATTAAGTTAATAAGGAACCAGGTTCTCTCTAACCCGAAATGCCTGTATTTTGAAAGTTATCCTCAGCAGATGTTATCTTCCCTCAGGAGTGCGGGCAGAGGGTGTTATTAGCATTCCACTCACTGTAGGAACATTGGCCTTCCATATACCTCCCTGTTCCTGAAGCAAGGTCACTGACCTTGGAACTGCTGGGGCTTAAGTCACATAGTTGTCCCCCCCTCCCCACCCCATAATCTATCACATAGCCCGGTCTCCAACAACAAATGCATGCATGGGACAAGTTTTCGCCTTTGTCCTATTAGTGTGAGTTTTTTCATTTGTTTTGGTTTGTGTTTGTTTGTTTGTTTTCTTGTTTGTTTTTTGAGACAGGGCTTGTTATGTACTTTAGGATGGCCTTGAACCCAGAACGGCCTTGAATTTGAGGCAGTCTTCCTGACTCAGCCTCTTGGGATTACAGGCTTACAAGTGTACACAACTATGCTGGGCAATTTTCTAACATTAAATTATCTCTGTGTTTAGATGTTAAACTACTCTCGAATTCTTCTTGGCTAAGGTTTATTTTTACATTTTAAATTAGATTTTTAAAAGTTTCTGTTTATAGATGAAATTTTTACTTTTGATAATACCCTTATTTGTCATCATTTAGTGTCATTACATTAAATTATGATTTTTCTTTTGCTATTCTGTAATGATTTGTTCAAAATAGAAATGATCTGTCTTCAAAATTTTAACAGGGCTGTCCTGTAATACTCTTAGATGTGGCTATTCATTAAGGATAAATTTTTAACTACTGACCAATTACTTAAAATTGTTTTTATACAGGTCAGATTTGCTATTTATTTTGAAATATGTAGAATATATACTTCATCAATATTCTTAAGCAATCTTGAAAAGTTTGTCTAATACTATGTTCTAGCATATGTGTAGTTTGTCTAATACTATGCTTGTCTTTTCTCTTTTGTTTTTGATAGAACTTGCCAATGATTGATTGAATGTATTAGAATTTTCAAAATGTCAGGTTTTAAGAAATTTTTTGCTTAATTATTAAAAATTGTATTGCTTTTATTTCTTGAGCTCTATGTTGTTTGGTTTTACTTTGTTTTGTTCCTTTTGAATATTTTTCTTTCAAAAACATTTTTATAAGGTTGTAAATTTTCCAGGACTTTTCAGTCTATATTTTAATAGATTTTTAAATTGAAATTCAGTTGTAAATGTATTATCAGGTTCATTATTAATTTTTCTTTAACTCACAAATGACTTATAGATGTCTAACCTTCATCGTTTTAAAATCTCTTTATTAATTTTTTATTTACTTGCATGTTGATCATTTAATAACACTGATGTTGTATACATTTACTTGCATGCTGATCATTTAATAACACTGGTGTTGTATACGTTTACTTGCATGCTGATCATTTAATAACACTGGTGTTGTATACGTTTACTTGCATGCCGGTCATTTAATAACACTGGTGTTGTATACATTTTTGGGACTTCATAGCTCAGTACTTGATTAATGTTTACAAATTTTTATGAATACTTGAAAGAGAATGTTTCTTTGTTGAATACTAGTTTTCATGTATGACCATTGGGTTAGATTACTGTATTATTTTTGTTTTCCACAATAATGTGTTTATCTGGAAATATTTTATTGT
This sequence comes from Cuniculus paca, assembly GCA_004365215.1. Classification (NCBI taxonomy): domain Eukaryota; kingdom Metazoa; phylum Chordata; class Mammalia; order Rodentia; family Cuniculidae; genus Cuniculus; species Cuniculus paca. The sequence continues at coordinate 2,267 of RJWT010034356.1, forward strand.
GAAGCTAATTTAAGATTAGTGACATTAAATTAGCTATTATCTTTTCTTTGACTACTGTTTACCTGGTATGTATATTTTTTTCCCAGTTATATAATTTTTTCCTGTTTATTCATTTATTTTGTCATTTCATTGGGATCAAGAATTACATCTTATAAATTTATAGAGATGTCTTGTTAAAATTCAGTGAGACACAAGTTTAATCCACTAACACTCATTTTGATTTCTCATAGTTTTTATTTCTGTCATCTAATTTTCCTTATTAAATTCTGATTTTTATTTTATCACATTTACCATCTTCATTCATCTATTTTTTTTAACTCTCATTTTTGCTCTTTATGGATGTAGAAGTTCTTATGAGTTTATATTTTTAACATGCAAAATTTACTCAAGAGAGTTTTAATTTAATAGATACTTTCATTTTATCTGAATCATAGAAGGACCTTTTGGCTCTTACCATCAAGGTTCTGTGCATTGTAAACTTTTTCAGGGTTCATTTATAAGATTTATTTCCCATTCATTCTTGAAGACAATTTAGCTGGCTTTACCTTTCTAACCTTTACAGATATTCCACTTTCTGCTAGATTGTTGCTTTGGAATATTTCTTCCAGTCTAATTGTAATGCTCTTGCAGATATTATACACTTTTCTTGAACTGCTTTTTAAAGTTTTTAAAGTTTAATGTTCAGTAATTTTCTATAATGAGTGTGGTTAGAAATTTTTTATTTACTCTATTAAGCATATTATGTAATCTGAATTTTAGTCTTGGTGTCTTTTATTAGCTATGTGAAGATTTAAGCATTTGTTACTTTTGATCTTGCCTTAAATTAGCCTCTACATTTTCTCAAGCTGAAACTTTCATTATATATTTATAGAATCTCTTTCTTATAGCTTCATGTCTCTTAATGTTTCTTTTTTTTATCTTATTTTTTTGCACTGTATACTGAGTGATTTTCTCAGATCTTTCACTTATTCTCTTTATCTAAATGGCTATTTAACAAATTTATTGAGACATTATGGTGAAACATACATACCTAGAATGCAGAAATTATTTCTTATTGGTACATTTTAGATATACATAACGGTAACATTCATTGTAAGGAATTTATTGCTGTACGTGATATATCTTGCTTCTTTTTTCCTGTTCTTCTCCCCTCTCTGCCAACTCCTTTTTCCCCTCCTTATTTACAGAAGCTTACTTTCTATTTTTTCCCTTCTATTCTTTTTTATTCTTGTCCTTTTCTTCCTTTCCCCCTCCTCACTCCCTTGTGCTTTATAATTTAATTGTCACTATTTAAACACATTCATGCAACACTATCCAGATTCAGACTTAAACCTTTATCAGTTGCTAAGTGTCTTCTTCATACCCTATCCAATGCACCAACCTTAATGTAAACTCTATCTTATTGGCATCGTTAATATACATACTATTTTTATTTATCTCAGCAGTGATTAATTTAGTCATTTTGCACTTTAATATAAATATACTGATAAAGTACATATTCTTTTGTGTATTGTTTCCATCACTCAACATTATCTTCTAACATTTATTCATTTTATTATAGAGGATGGTAGTTCAATCATACTTTTTGCTTAATGGTGTTTAATTGTATGGCTAAACCAGTTAATCTTTTGCTCTAACATTAATGGATAATTGTGCTACTCCAGGGGTTAGGACTCTTGGTAGAGTCTTCCTTTGAACACCTTTGAAATGCAGACATACATATATTTTGCAAGGGTAGGATTGCTGAATCATAGGCTTTAGCTATATTAAGATTTGGTAACTAATGCAAAAGACTTTCCTATTTAAATTACTTATAGTGTGAGCAGTTGAGTTGCTCAGTATTTTCATGAATATTTAATATTACTGATAATTTTATCAGAAGTTTCAAAGAACTTTTTAATGTTCAAAAAAAGTTGAACTCAACAGATGTTTGTAGACATCCTACATATATCAAGGAAGGACTTCATCAGATAGAAGGAAAAATAGTCTATGATGGTAAGTGGTACCTAAGGAATATCACTTCAAATACTGGAATATTTTTAGAACTTCAAAAGAAAACAAGAGACTAACTGCCTTATTGATTTTTTAAAATGTGTGATAAGTGTTGATAATATTTGTGCTTAATTTCCTTAAGCAGATTTTATGAAAAAAAAAATGGATGTAGTTGTAAAAGCTGTTTAGGATTTATGTGTAAGTAATGTGTAAGTTACAGATTTAGTAAGTGAAAGTGTTGAAAAAGTGGAAGATGTGAATTTAGAGATCTTATATTCTTTGTAAATACTCATTGGTTGAATCATAGAAGAGTTTTATAAAGATTTGTGGTTCCATTAATTCCAAAGTAAGACTTCTTTAAGCAAAAGTAATGCTTGCCAAATACATGATAATCACAGGTAAAGATTTAAATGATATTTATGTTTGCCATCAAAATCACATTGCATTCTGGCTGAGTAAGCTAAATTTGAAGTTCTAAGGAAAGGAAAAACTGATTTTTTGATTTAGAAAAATAGAATTTATTTTGAAATTGAAACTTTCCTAATAGAATTCAGTAACACTGACAATATACATTTTTCCTATGTGAATCAATTTGTAGAAAATTTTAATTGTAATCCACAGCCTTATGTAAATTGACTGTAAGCCTAGAAGAAAAAATTTGAGGAGCAATTTTTTTCTAGTGATGAATATAGTGTGGTTTTAAATTTGTGGAATATTCCAGTGAGTTTGTGTTAATACTGAATGATACAAAAGTTAGTTTACTTATCTTGAACAGAGATACGTTTCAAGCACTTTTGAAACTACATACTTTTTCTTAATACTCAAATCCATTGTTCTTAAATGAGAATGAAGAGTTACCAAAGTTATTGTAGATTTTAAACAATTTTTTGATATTCATTCAGCTGTAATTTCATGTATGTTTATAACTTAGAAAGCTGAAACTTTTTCTTGCTGTAAATTTGGTGTAGTATAAATATAACATGTTTTTCTGATGAAAATTTTATACAAGTTAAGATAAATTCTATATGTCAAATATATACTGGATTTGAAAACTTAGTAAAAAAGGTAATGTGACATGCATTTATCTATGTGTCTATCTATTTCTCTGTCTATCTATCTATCTATCTATCTATCTATCTATCTATCTATCTCTCTATCATCTTTTTGAGAAAGGGTTTCACTGTGCAGTTCAGGCTGACCTTGAACTCACTTTGTATCCTAGGATGGCCTGGAACTCATGGTGATCCTCCTGCCTCAGCCTCTGAGTACTGGGATTATAGGTGTGCACCACCACACCCAATTTGAAATACCTTTTTAATAATTTTTCCATTTATTAGAGTTTGCAATAATAATATTTGATTGAGATGTTTGATTATATAAAATATATTATTAAAATTCACTGCCTATTATAATGTGGCTACCAGAAAATTTGAATTAAGTATAATTAAGTGTAATAAGTATATCACATTACATTTGTATTGCACAGTGATAATCTACAGCAATAGCTAGGATGTTAATATTTTTAGAACTAGAAATTCCAAGCCATTAAATTACAAAGAAAATTAGATGAATTGCCTATCTTCACTAGCTTCCATAATAGCTTTTTTTAGCTTCAAAAAGTAGTATCAATACCTTAGGATTACACAGACTACATTCCTAGACATCTATCTGAGTTTAAGCTATGTAAACTGGTTTTTCTCCTGATGAACTCCAGTATACATAAAAATCAATTTTTTCCTATCTTTGACCATGTCATATAACTTAGTGAGTTTAAAAGAGTTACACAATTGTTTTTGTTGTTCAGAATGCCTTTATTCTGCAGATCGCTTGATGAATTCTTATTAAGGTTTATAAGACCCCACTCTATTTTTTCGAATTTTGTGAGCTGCTTGACTTTTTAAATGGATGATTAATCACTACAGAATCTGTATTCCACTGTGCTCCCCACACACCTCTTTCATTATCATTTATCATAACATTCTTTTTGTGTTTTACAAATTTTTTTCCTTAACAGTTCATAAATTCTTTTTGGCTTCTTAACATTTCCTTACACTTCTGGGGTAGCACTTGGTTCATACAGTGGATATGAATTTTTTTATGAAATGTATGAAAGAAGAAATCTTAAAGTAAGGTGAAACATTTCATTTTAAAGAGAGATTGAAATGGGTAAAAGGAAAAATTTAAAACGTTAAAGTTTCTAAAAATGGTAGTCTGGATGTGGTAATCTTAACTTTGAGGGAAGAATAATTTTAAGTACTTGCCAAAAACTTGCGGTAAATAATATGAAAAAGATGAACTTTTCATTTTTTACTTAGTATAAAATATGGCATAATTCAAAATATTATCACTCTTCCTTGACAGTTTTATTAAGCATCCAGTGGAAATGATCACTCATACATCAAATGACCAACAATGTTACCTATCTTCAAATATTTTGATAAGGACATAATAGAGATATGAAAAATGATAAAGAAAATACGTAACTTAAAGTAGGTATAAAATTCACTGCCTATTATATTTTAATGTGGCTACTAGGTATAAAGAGGCTCACTACTTCAGATTCAGTGGAGCCACATATCTCTCTTATTTTATATTAAATGGAAATAGATAAAGCCATGTGTAGGAATTCAAATTTTAATTGATTAAAATGTCACTAAAACATGGATAAATGAATCTAAAACCAACATTAATCTGGAAAATTAGATGTAAACTATGTTAATCAATTTGTCATCTAAATATTTTTTAACACATTTTACAGCCAACTACTTGTTGACTTTGATAATACAGGTGTTTAAAAAACTTTTAAAATATTATTTTATTATTATCATTATTTTCTCAGAGGCACTGAGTAAAAAGACAGCATTGTTTTCCCACCGGGAATTGAACTCAGGACCTTGTGCCTGCCAGATCTTTTCTAGCTAAATAAAATTTTAAACTTTTTTTAATTAAAAATATTCATGTGTTGCACACAATAATGTTTATAGAGGGAGAAAGCCATTTCCAAACTATTTCGATGTTGTTCTATAAAAATGCTCGAATGTGCTTTTTGGTTATAAGTTTGTATAGTGCTAGCTGGATCGCTGTCCATGTACATCTAGAATACTTTTGATCATCTCAGAAAAATGACTTCAAGTACTGTTCTGCTCTCTTCTCTGCCAAAGAAACTGGAAGCCAGCTTCCTCTCTGGAGTCATCTACCATCACCTGTGCCTCACTGCTCTTCAAACTGAATCTGCCAGCTGCCTTCACCGTGAGGCAAATGCTACGTGCTGCTGGAATCACTGTAGGATAGTCAGTGACTTTCGTTCCTTAATGACAGGGAATTATCAAGGCTAACTCCTTTTGATAATGCTTCTAGAGCTTCTAAAACTGGCTTCCGTCCCAGGAGGGACCCATGCCTGCCTGGTCGTTGAGACTCTGCTCATGCAGAATCCTGTTGGAACAGCTGTCTTTGTTACTCTTAAGTAAGAAAGATAACAACATCTTAACATTTACCTGGAATCTTGCTGTTTCCAATCCTTGTCTTTTCTAACCGTGGGCTTCAACCCCCGTGTAGATAACCAGGTAAGGAGCAAATACCAAATTGACAATGTGAGAATAAGTTGGGGTTCGGAGGGGAGTTGGAGTGCACCACCAACTTCTTCAGAACAGTGGCAAAACTTTCTGGACTGATTGAGTTCCATTCCTTCTCCTCATTCTTGGCATTTCATTTTAGCTAGCACTAAGAAATTATTCCACTTTTATGTTAAAATATACACTTTCAGGTCTGTGTAGTGTTATCTTCTTAGGTGGCATTTTCAAATGTCTTAAATTGCGCATCCCACAGGACACACTTGACTGGAAGGATGTGGTTACCATGGTACTAAAAATTTAACTTCCAGAAAGAAATGAATCTCCTCCTCACACAGAAATAAAAACTGAAAATAGATAAGGTGCCATATTTTCTCTCCAGAAATTCAGGACAAAAAGTACAGTATATGTTAGTAAAATACAAAATCTAATTTTAGATCATAAGCTTTCTTATTAAAACCTAATCTAGTTAATGAGTTTAAATGACTACTTTGGCTATTGGATGAGTTTTATGATTATTCCTATAGTCCAGTCTTGTAAGAAATTTGGTATTCTTGCCTTCTAATATAAGCTTCTTCATGAAGCTGCTCAACTGAAACTCAGGCCGTCACCACACTCCCCCTAGGTTTCTTCCCACATTAATATTATTTTTAGACCTAGGCACCATATGGGAATCAAAATACATAGAGAAATCACAGTGCAGACTCTAGAAGACTTGAGCTAGATGAAAATTTGTCTTAATTTATAAATGAAAGTAAAACCTAAACAAAAGGTTATCTGAGTTATCTAGTCAAGTAGTGATTAGAAACGAAATCAGTATTTGCATTTATATCTCATACTAGTATTCTTGCACTTGCTTGTAGATTTTCTACTCCTTGTTTAATCGTTACTAAGGCACAATTTGCATTGAGGACTAGTCCATCAATTGGAAGTCATAGCTTTCAAAGAGATGATCTTCTATGCAGTCTGCCCTTGAAAGCCAAAGTAATATTTTCACTTTCAAGGCATCTATAATTACAAGACATTAGGGATCTTAGAATGATCTTGAATGGCTTTCTGTTTTTCCACAGATTGCTGAGTGTGGAAAAATCCTGTTATAAGTCATTTTGCTCTGTCTGGATGTCTCTGCATTTTTAGTTGCCATATGCAGTGATGTCTTTAGGGATTACTGTACAATGCCTTTAACAATAACCAGAATCTTGACTAACTTTTCAGAAAACATCACATAAATTGTTATAAAGATGAAAAGCATGAAACATAGTTACCATTGTGGTTCATTATTTGGCCATTGTAAGACTAAGTTTATATCATTTAATTTTTACTGATGATTCTTTGTCCCTTCTCTTTAACTCTTGTTATTTATCTCTTGCTCACTATTACAAATGCTTTCTTTACTTCATCAGTCTTTGGAAATTGTATCTGTTACACTTTTGTGTGTATGCTGCAGGGGCCAGAGAATGGGCTAAGAAATAAAGCTATCGTACTTTTGTCCAACTTAGGGAAAAGAACATTTATATTGTTTCAAAAGACCATGGTCTAGCTGAAAAGGAGAAGAAGCTCTGAGAGGATAAGTTGCAAGTAGTATTGAAAGCCAAAGATTTGGAGTGTCTTGGTTACTTTTCTCTTGTTGCTGGGACAGAATACCCAACACCCAAAATGAAGGAAGGAAAAGTCTTAGCTCACAGTTTGTAGATGTTTCAGTCCATAATCATCTGGTTCCAAGGTAGACAGGTGGCATGGCTCCAGAGCAACACTGCAAGGCAGCAGCCTGCAAAAGCAGCCAGAACAAAAAGGGGGGCAAGAGCAAGCCTCTTTTCCTCTTTCATATTGTACATAGGCCACCCCCTCTTCAGGGCAGGGGTAGCACTCACAGAATCTCTGTGCTCCTCTTGTACAGGATGAGGATATTTACAAAGTAAAGCCTGGCCTCCTGCTGAGTCTCTTAAACTGCTGAACTTCTCAAATTGACACAGTGTATCAACCATAACAGGGAGTTTTGGGTATAGTTATTTGGCAGATGAGTAGAGCTTCAGGACATATTGTATACCCCAACCTTTCTCTATTATTGTATCAACGTTCAGTGTCCCAGAGGTAAATCTATAGGCTAAGATTCAGACACATGTTGGCTTCCTGGCTGTACTGGTGGTGAGAACAAGTTTTGTTCACATGAGTTTTTGTAATCAAAGACAGGCACTTAGATTTCATATTGCAGTGCACACTTCCTATGCAGGGTGAGGTTGTCTCACAGTAAGAAATCGAGATATATAAACAAGTAGGAAAGAGTGCAGTGTGGAAAAACAATTTTTCAGTAATCTTTTATACTTATCTTCTAATTCTTTGTATATAGCCATGCACAGATTAATTGAAAAGATTAATGACAGTTACAGTCTGCAAATATACTTCTCCCATTTCCTGTTTCACAAGAAGGATTCCTTATTCTTAATCCTGCCTGCCTTTTCTAAAAAGTTCTATATCCCAGGTAACTCTTTTTGTCATAAATCTCATTATTACTATCTCTTTCCTCATCACTTTTAGATTCTCACTTTCTTATTTCCGAATTATTTTTTAAAAGCTGTTACTTTCTTGGTTCTTCTATGGATACTGAGCTGAGGAACTTGTGGGTACTAAACACTGAGCTTCATTCCTGTGGTGCTTGCTTTTGCCATAAGGTGCCTTTAAATCTCTTCAGTGTCTCTGTGGAAGTTTTAAAAATGTATACTACACCTCGTGTTTTGCTCTTTTACCATCTACTCCTTTCTTTCCCTTCCATATCACAGTTCTGAAACTTGCTTCAGTTCACAAGAGAACTGTGCTAATGCCACAAAAACTTTTCTTGAAAAGTTTTTCTTCTTTGGCTTTGCCGTGTTATATTATATCTTTACAATGTCTCTGATCTCTTGTGTTTGTCTTCCTTCTGAAATACCTTGTTTCTCTAATAAATTATATGACGGTGTTCATCAATGATATGGCCTCAGATTTGTCAACGTATCTGTTTCTTTACTCCACAGCCTAGGTGGCGGGTGACAACATACAGATTCTGTGATCAGACTCCCCTCTAAAAGGAATGTGGCGCTCCATCTTTTCCTTGTGCTAGTTTTGCGTTCTTTTATTACAAAAATGCTATTTCTTACTTTTTAGACCAGCTATTGATGTATTTTGCTCTAGTTTACTATAGACTGTAACTTTCTGGGCTTTATGGGACTTTTTTATTACTTTATTTACCATATGCGGGAGCTCCATTAGTAATTGGTAAATTAATAGCATAATTTAATACATTGGAAATAGATATTTTAATAAACATCTGTAGGAAGATGGACTGCAAAAAGAAGAAAAATGCTTGATTAATGAGCATTCCTTTTTGACACTCTAAAGTTTTTTGAGCACAGCCACGGTTGTTTCCTAAGCTTCTTAAATTACAAATGTTTGAATTTGTTTCCATATGGAGAGTTTGGTGTAGAGAGAAAACCTAGAAATAATGTTATATTTTATTGTCTCTTTCAAATATAAAGGATTCATTTTAAAACTACATGTCTTGGAAATAATGTGAAAACCTCATATTTCAAAATTAAATGGCTTTTTCAGGAAAAATGAAACAAACCCACTGACAACTTTTAGTCGCCTATGATAAATAACACCCAATCTTTTAAATCTTTGATGTGTCACAGTTAATTAATTTAAACTTTGGTCATGATCTCAACATACATATTTTTTATTGATTTGGTGAAAAATATAATTATATAACTGAATAGCAAATAATTTAGTGATTATATGCATTTTATAGTTTGAACATCCAGCTATTATAGCAGAAATGCCTTGTAATTGTAATTTAAGTATTATTTGATGCAAATTTTTATAGTGATTATTTTCTTTTTCCTTTCATAGATAGTGGTCTTTCAAACTTGCTGATAAATTTTGGGCAGTGAAAAAGTCAAAATAAAATAGCATTTAATTTAATAATGGAATGCTAAATTGACATTTAAAAATAAGTATGAGGTAATTGCCAATATTTTAAAGACCTACCGATGTTACCTCAGTAAGCTAAAGATAGTATACACATTTCTTTTCATTACTTGTCTTAAAATTAACATCTCTTTTCTACTTATTCAACTGAACATTGCTATAATGTCCCCACACAAACTAAAAACAATAATTTGAAAATATTTTAAGACTTTATCTTCTCTTCCCCCCAAACCCTAAAGAAAACAAATAGGTTTCTATTTGTCCAGTAAATAATTTAATTTCTTCTAAGCACTCTATGACACTTAATTAGCATTCTTTCTAAACTCAGGGGGATATAATTTAATCAGCCCTAATAAGACTTGTTAGAGCGAACTCTGATAATCACATTCTGGTTTCACAGAAGTGTAAATTTTAGAATTTTATTTTCACAGGACGGTCATACCATCTGTCTACATGTTAATTTATTGCTTCAAGTGCATTAACTTTTTTGCACCTTTTATTTGTGACATAAATCTTGGCATTATTTACATATTAACCCTTATATTCCTAAAATAGCATTGAAGAATTTTACTCCAAATGTCCAAATAATAGCACAACTTTAAAGACAAGAAAAAAATTTTTTAAAAGACAAGAATATTAATATTATATTCACTATGATAGAAGAGATTTATAACACTGCTTTCCAATGTCAAAGAAAGCCAGGTAGAGAGAGTTCCAAGATCTCACCTTTGGAAATATTTCAGTTTTTCTCTATGCCTTAGTTTTAAATACTTTAATTGGCATGGCAATTCATCCTAACTACCTTATAGGAGTATTTTAATGTGTCCTGGGCAGAAGTGCAGATGGCTGATCCCTCAGAAAGAAAAAAACAAATCAAAGAAGTTCTTGAAGTAATTTAAGGAAGTGCCTGAAAATAGAGGAGAAGAGTTTGAGTCCGGAGTAGACCAACGCAGAGCAGGCAGAGACTAGAATGGACAGTAGTACAATGGGCTGCACGGGCAGACACTAAGCTATCACAAAGATGTGTGGAGCAGTAGGTCAAGAGCCATACACCTGATGAACATGCACATTTGTTAGCTGTGAAAAACTCAGAGGAGAAAAAATATTTAAAGGTATTTAGTATCGATGTAACATTCTAGCTTGACTAGTTAATCAGGAGAAAAAGGAAAGGTCAACAGAAATAAAAGTGATTGTTAAATCTCCGAGGTAAAGAGAATAGGAAAAAACATGGAGAGAGTATATATCATAAACTATAATTGCAAATTCCCAATGGAATGTGCAGCCATTTTCTCTGGAATGCATAGGTCAGGAACAAAAAAAATGTTAGTTACACTTTGGTAATGATCCTGATCCCCTTGGAAATAAGTAGAGGGAAATAAAATGTATAAAATTTTAATCTGTGCATCAAGTTTTGAATAGATCATAGTTACTCTCATAGAAAATGGTCACTTAATTCATACTGGTCTAAAGTTATTAATGTAAGGTTAAAGAAATACAATCCTAAAAAATTTGCACAAAGACTTTAAATGCAGTGTTCCTATGGAGAATAAATATTAGATCAGATAATCCTGTCATGAAAAGGGTGAGAATAAGCTAAAAATAAATGACAGTGGATGAATGTAGGGGATCGTGTCATTGCTTGATAACAGAGGAGAGATCAAGCTGTCTTGACCAGGGTGGATGAAGAAATTTTAAAATATTCGGATATTTTGAGAAAAGTTGATACTTTTGTCTGTAAGATTGAGTTATTCTCTTGAAGATGGAAATCCAACATTTTGGGTAAACTGTTTGCTTAAAGAGAGGGTAAAGTGAGCCTGATAATTGACAAAGATGAATGGTTTTAAGAAAGCCCTAAAAGCCAGGCCTGGTGGTGCACGCCTGTAACCCCAGCACTCGGGAGGCTGAGACAGGTCTTGTACTCGCAACGAGTTTGAGACCAGCCTGGTCT
>RJWT010034357.1:0-13701 GCA_004365215.1 Cuniculus paca
GTGTTAATAGAAATTCTTTCATATTTATGATATTCTTAAATTGCTTGCATTAAGAGATATTAATTTCCTCCCAATTCTGAATTACAACAACATGTAAGAAACTTTTATATTTATATTAGTAGCTTTGCTTGAGTTTTTTCAAATGCTATCTTGTACTGTCTCAGAGCTTCATTGAATTCATGGGTCAATCATAGACTTTTCTATTTCTCTGATTAATTTATCAGTCATCTTATTAAATGTTACATACACAATATTTTAGTGTCTTATGTTTCAGTCTTCCTTCCTATATTGATAATTTCTTATTTGATCCACAGATCATTTCTTAAGTATGGGAGCCTAGATTCTGCATGACCCATGAACATTTTTTGAAAATTCCAACCCATATTGAACAATTTCTACTTTGACTTCTCATTTTCATAGTGAAAATTCTAAATATTAATGAATAATTATGTGATCACCCTAAAGAATCAATGAGGCAATCAGATTTTAAATTTTGACAGTTATGTGCAGAGTAGATAAAACATTAGTACTATTGAAACAATTATTAACTAACTTATTTCTGTGTCAATTTGTACCTTAGTTATTTTTTTGTACTAATAATGATCTTTGGGTTTTTTGCATTCTGTGATAAGCACAACTGTTTTTACATCATTTTTAACATTCTTTCAGGCAGGTGTGGTGGACCACAAATTATAAATTGTGTCTGGAGCATGTCTGAAGCTCTTCTCCCCCTGCCCTGTGGGCTTGTTCAGAATGAAGAAAACCCCCACTTTCTGCCAGCCACCCTGAAATCTTGGTGATTAATGAGACTGTGTTGCACACAGGATAGGATGAGATCTGCTGAAGAGCATAGCGAGAGGGCACTATTACTTCAGTGTGGGAAAAGATCCTTTTTTTTTTAATGACGTTAAACTTGCCCATTCCACCTCTACTTCCACACTGTTCCAGGAAATATACCTTCTTCTCCCCTTGCATTTCTCACTAGAAAAAATAAAAGAGGGCTAGCGGGAGAGTCTTTGTCTCTGCCCATCCTGAGGCACCAACCTCCTAGCCCCCTTCTATGCATTACTAAATTCATTTCTGATTTTTCTTCATCCTTCCTGGCATCCCTCATAGGGGCAGTTAGGGATCTTGATGACGTTGCTGGCAGGCAGGGTGTGGTGGTGCATGCCTATAATTCCAGACTGAGGCAGGAATATCCTCTGAGTTTGAGGCCAACCTGGAGTACATAGTGAGTTCAGTGCCAGGCTGAACTACACGGCAAGACCCTGTCTCAAAAAAAAAAAATCAGTATTACTTTGAACTATGTCAATAAATCTCAACCTTATTCCTGCAGTACTCCACAACAAATGTCTACAATATGATTTTATGACACGTTTCAGATTGTAGATTATGTCAATATAGTAGTAACATGTCTAAAGACCTTGGCAACTTTAACATTAGAACCAGCCAGCCATAGATTGGATCTTATGAAAGTATTGAAAGTGTGCACCAAATTAAATCTTTCCTTTTCAAAATTGTGAGTGTTGGGTATTGTGTCCCAGCAATGAAAAGCTGACTAATAAAGTGTGTTAAGAGAATATCTTTACATAGGAGAAAGGAGTATATATGCGAATACAAAATATGAACTTCACATGAACATACATTTACATATAGAATATACATGCAAGTATCATGAACACAAACATGCCTACCCACACAAAAATAACCTCAGACTGAACTTCAACACACCCAAATTACATATCATGTGAACAGTTGCAAAGAATTAATAAGCATAGTTTTCACATAACAGTATATATCTTTATATTTTTTTCCTCACAAATTCAAAATTACATAGGGGATTGTGTCACTGTTACATATTGCTTATTAAAGCAGAATCACTTATGGATATTTCTGAAATGTTCTTCTCAAGTGTTATTTATGTCGGAGTACTTATATTAGTTATAATGTATTAATTAAATTTACAATCATATATATTTAGATATGGATACATTCCACATTGATTTATTTTTGTAGCTTATTATAATAGCCTACATAGTTTGCATTGCAAATATGTTTTCTTAAGAATATTTGTTCATGCAATAATATAGCAAACATATTGAATACACAACATATGCAAGAATTTATGAGGTATGTAAGAAATATAAGAAAATTACGAAAGAGATATATAGAAAAATAGAAGGCCAAAAGTTTTTAAAGCTATAAGATAGAAGTTGTAAATTTTTCACAATTCCACATAGGCTACAAAATGTGTATAGACTCATGTTGGACTCTTGTGTTTTTCTCTATTATGGAAATATAGGCTTTCCAAATAAACAAATTTTACTGTCAGCCATAGTCTCAATAATATAATACAAAAATCTTAATTTAGATCAAATACAATCCTGAGATTCACATGATAAATATGCAGTTTAAAAGTTTTTCTAAAAAATTCCCACGTAGTATAAAAACCTTAGTAACAAAGACATTAACTATTAAATCACAATATACATTAAGCCTATAATCTAAATCTTTATGATTGACTTCTTTATGTTTACCCTCTAGAAACCAGTTGTTGTTTTACGTTAAATGTTTAGATTTTATCCTTACCCGATTATTTTTTTTTGAAATTTACAACGTAGAACTCATTTGTAAAAGATGGAGTACTATAGGACTTCAATGGTATTTTTTTAATGCTCATTGCTTTCTCAGTTCTTTTTTAATGTCTTAAAAACTTTTATTAGTACCGGTTTGCAGTATATAATGATTACATTCTTCGTGGGGAGTTGGAATATGCCAATAACACATCTTAACTCCCTTTTCATCTTCTCCTTTCATCCCTCCCTCCAAGAGGAAAAGACATTGAAAACAGCAGTTCAGTAATGAGTCCATGATATGCTGTTCCCCTTGGCTGAATCAAATGCAGGAGAAAGCTTCAAAGACTAAAGTAAGATGTTTACTGTCTGGCGTAAAGTACTGTAATAATACTCCCAGTTACCAGCCTGGGTCTATATTTTTGTCTGCCTGAAAAATCTTTCAAAGTGCCTGTCACAATTGATCCATTTGGAAACTGCAAAATCTGTTGGACATTCCCAAAGAGTATAAATTTCTTTAAAAAATTGACAAGGTCATTTCACATTATGATTTAAAACCAAATGATTTAAACCTTTGCATTTTCACTAAGTTCTAGTAGTTGATGGAGCCATACTGATATAATTGAAGTTTAGAGAGAGGAATAAAAAAATCTTGTGGTGCTAATAAAGGAATGACATTTTTATTAACTATTTCAGGTTCTGTTTACTATGGTAAATGTTTTGATGAACTTAAAAAAATTATAGGCCACTGATTTTCTTAAGAGCAGAAAACAAAATCTTTTTAGCAGAAAATATTAGATACCACTGCTATCCTTTTAGTTCTTGGAAAAGTTTAGCCAGAATAGTTCAAGTCATCGCTCATATTTTCAGTGATAAAACTTCATATGGTAAGTCATTTAAGAATTTATAATTATGATATACAGAAAAAATTAAAATATATGCCTCAAATATACACAGATTTTTTTAATATATTTCTTTTGTTTCATTTCTTATTTTATTGCCGTTAACTGTCGAAGGATCAGGAAAAACAGTATACTTAGTTTCTGAAGAAGTCTTCTACCATATGATCAGGCATAAAAAAAAAAAAGCTTTCAGTATTTGCATAGAGACCAAATAAGGAGCCCAGTTCCTAAAATGTAATAATTGTATTTACTCTATCATTTCTTGAAAACTAACCTTGTTTGTGCATCATTATCTCCACATATGAATAGTTTAGCAAATTAAAAAGTTACAAAGGCATTAAGTGTGCAGTTCTGGGCTGCAAAATAATAGAAGAGAAAAAAAAACAAAAATAACTTATCATAGCCAAAATTATTTTACTTAGCTCCTTTGATTTCAATTGTGGTAGAAAACACACACCAAGTATCTTAGTTATTTTCTTGTCACAGAAACAATACCTGACACCCATAAATTAGAGGAGAGGCTTGTTTTATCTCACATTTTGTAGAAGTTTCAATTCATATTTGGCTGATTCCAAGGAAGGGCATCAGAGCAGAGGGCCATCAAAGAGGAGAAAGAGTTCATGGCAGGGTGGTGAGAAGCAGAGAGAGAAAGATCAAGGGAGGAGGGAAGGAGATAGATCTTTCTAAGGCCATGCCTCCGGTGACAGACCTCTGCTAACCAGGCTTCACTGTCCCCCCCCAAATTACATTTAGCTATAAACTCAGTGGGCAATCCACTGATAAGTATCACACCCCATAATGCAAACACCTCCCAAAAGCCCCACCTATGAACACATGAGGAGTTGGTACATCCAGACATAAATCATAACACCAGGAGAACTCTCCACTTGAGCCTTCAAGACTATGGTGCAGTAATTTTACTATAATATTAGCACAATATTATAAAACAGGTCTCTAATATTCTTTCATTTTGCATGACTGGAATTCTATACTCAAGAAATTCCTATTTTCTCCTGCCCAGCTCCTCAGAACAAATGTTCTTTTTTCTGTTTATATGGATTTGACAGTTAATTTTAAGCTAATGACATAAATCGCCTAAAAATAATACTAGTACCCCCACACACTTTGTTATTGATGACGCAAATAATATTTTCATGTTGTATATAACCTTTAGTATATCTCATAGTTGTAATTATGGTTTACACTTTTGACTTTTAACATGCATATCACGACTAAATGTGGTTTATGCCCTGTTGTTTCAGTATTCCAGTATTTGCATATTTACCTTTACTTATAAGCTTTATACTTTTATATGCTTTTGTATTGATGTTTGACTTTTTTTTTCAAATTTGGTAATTCCCTCTCTATCATTTCTTTAAAGGGACATCTAAGAGTAATGTACCCCCTGAGTTTTATATCTGAGAATGTCTTTATTTCTTTTTTTTTTGAAGGGTAATTTTGCTGAATATCATATTCTTGGTTGTCAGATATTGTTCTTTCAACACTTGAAATAAATTACCCCATTCCCTTCTGTCTTATGAGGATTTTGCTCAGAAATCTGATATTCTCATAAGGATTGACTTGTCCATGAAAAAGTTGCTTTTCTTTTGCTGCTTACAAAGTTTCTTTTTAATTGACTTTGGCTATTCGATAACAATTCATTTTACTATATGTTTATTTAAATTCATTCTAATTGAAGTTCCTTGGACTTTCTGAATCTCTTTGCCTATTTCCTTTCCCAGATTTAGGAAGTTTTCAGGCATCACTTCATTACACAAGTTTTTGTATCTTCTTTGTCTTTCAATTTTCTAGAACTGTAGCAATGTATATATCATTCTAGGGATGGTGCCTGATAGTTCTGTATGTTTTCTGCAGTGTTTTTAAGTTCTCTTTTAGTTTTGTTATTTGGCTTGAATAATTTTAAATTACCTATCTGGGTTTGCTCATTCTCTCTTCTGCTTGGTTAAATCTGCTGAGGAACTTCCTCATTGAATAGTTTTCAGACTAGATGTTGTATTTTTCTTCTCCAAAATTCTTTTTTAATATAGTCTGCTTGTATTCTCATTCAGTTCATACATCCCTTTCTGTATCCATTGAGCATACTTATGATAGCTATTTTGAATTCATATCAATAAATTCATGTACTTCAAATTCTTTAGGAGTTTATGAATCAGAGCAGTAAAGATTCTAGGGTCATCAAAACCTTTGGTTGTAGATGAGATTGTTTTTGGCTGTACATGCAGTTTCTCTTGAGAGAGGTTTGACATGTTCTTTTTTTGGGTGTTTGTATCTCTTCTCTCTATTGTATATAGTACAGCAAGTTCTCTAGTTTTAGGACAGTAATATAACTATATATTCTTAGTCTCTGCTGCTGTCTTAGTTTCTTTTTTGTTGTTGCTGGGACAAAATACCTGACATTCAAAATGAAGGAAGGAAAGGTTTATTTAGCTTACAGTTTTTGGAGGTTTCAAGTCATACTCAGTGGGCTCCAAGGCAGGGTGGCATGGCTAAGGGGCAGCTGTTCAGGGTGGCTGCAGGCAACAAGAGGCAAAAAGGCTAAAAGGGCAAATAGGGAAAAGCATATCACCTTCCCTCCCTTATATTGTATGCTGGCTACCTGCCCCTGGGTGGGTGCAGCACTCATACCACCAGTGCTAGACAAGGAACCAATCACAAACGCTACATTCAGCCATCTTCAAAGGCCCTCCCACCACCTCCACCACTGCATGACACTTTGGAAGGACATTTAAACACAAACCATAACAACTGCTAGGGAAAAGGGCTTTAAAGAAAAAACAAAAATAATTAATAGGTTGGAGGGAGGGGAGTGGAAGAGTACTAAAAAGAATTAAGATGTGTTATGCATAAGTACACCTCCCCATGATGAACATGGTCATTATGTACTACATACATGTGCTAACAAAATAAAATATATTTTAAAAAGTTGCCAGCTGTCTCTCTGTCTTAATATAGGAAAGAAAAATAAATTACCATAAGGAGTTCTCTGAAAAGTTGAAATTCCAGACAGTAGTCCACTTCTTTTCCTGTCTCCTAGAGGAAAAATCACAAGTTATAATTATTTAATCAGTCTTGTTTACTGAGATCAGTTACTTCTGTGTCCTTGCTCTCCTCAGCCCTCAAGTGTACATAGTCTAATTCCATCAACATATAGAATGTATGACATAAAACCACCTTTGAGAAAAATACCATTCTCTTTAACATTTTTGAATTTTAAAGAAAAAAGAAACCAAACAAAATGAAATAGAACAAAGTCAATCAAAAAAACAATGTAAGTGATACAGGGCTTCAAAAGAAGATAACAGGAAATCAACAATGGGCATCATATTATATCTTGTTATCTTCAAAACAACTGCCCATACCATCAGACATAATAGAATTTGACAAAACAAAACAGAATAAAACCAAACAAAAGAAAACAATGAAAATGATACAGGACTTCAAACAAAGATAATAGGAAATACCATGACAGAAATGAGCCAGAGCATGTTGGTCATAACCATTAATGTAGATGGCCTCAATTCACCAATAAAAAGAAACATAGAGTGGATTGGGAGACAAGATCCATCAATGTGCTATATACAAGGCATACATTTGACTCAAAAGGATATTCATGGGCTGAAGGTCAGAGAACTAAAGACAATGCTCCATGCGATGAGAACCCAGAAAAAAGTTGGGGTAGCTTGCTAATCAACTGCAGGAAGGATAAGAAAGATATAGTATTTTTATACAATGGAAAACTACTCAGTTATACAAAAGGATAATTTTGAAGGTCTTGAAGGTAAGTGGATGCAGCTTGAGATAATGCTCATGGGTAAAATGATTGTGACTCACATGGGTGAATATCATGTTGTCTCCCTACTACAAAAGACTGAAGGAGTTAGTGGGATCCTAAATGTACAATAGATATTGTGAAAGTGAAAGGAGAGGAAAAATCTAAAATGGGAAGGTAGTAGCCATTATTAATTTTCTCTTTGCTTGTTGAAGAAAGATTGAAATTCATGTGACTACATAAAGAAATAGCTAGCAGTAACAAATAAAGGCCACTGAGTAAAGAGAAAATTATACATAGTACTGCAGCCTGGAATATATGATTTAAAGTAGACATATCCAAAAGTGAGTCCTTTGTGACCCAATACAACTAAGCACTGTGGCTCCATGATCATAAGCTTTATTATATGATGTTTTTAGTATATTGTTATGACTATATTGTGTACAGAACTGTGTAGTGTAGCAGGGTAACTCATCAGCACAGTCTGTTGAATTCAAACTGTGCGTATCTGAGGTTGCATTCACTTCTGTGATTTTGAGAGTAAAATGCAATGATTACTAATAGTTCTATTTCAATAGTCTGTCTGC
The DNA here is from genome assembly GCA_004365215.1 of Cuniculus paca. Classification (NCBI taxonomy): domain Eukaryota; kingdom Metazoa; phylum Chordata; class Mammalia; order Rodentia; family Cuniculidae; genus Cuniculus; species Cuniculus paca. Next base: position 7,853 of record RJWT010034357.1, read on the forward strand.
ACATGCATGTGCCTGTGAAGACCAATGTTTCAAACTTAGACTTGTGTTATTTTGCAAAATAATGTAATACAGTGAAATAAGTTTAAATAGATTTTAGTAGTTGTGCGATACAATGTATAAAACATATCAAATTTTACTACTAACTTTGTTAAAATTACATATATATTACAAATACTATAGATGGTACAATAAAATGTTATAAATAAAGAAAATATTACTATTTTTTACTCACATTTTAAGTGTGGCTCCTAACAGTATCTTTTTGATCAGTACAGTGCAGGCAGGCCAAATGTTTAGACACCCATGGTTTGAAATCTAATGCTTCAAATTAGTTTGTCAGTATAGAGGCTGGTTTACGCTAAAGTAAAAATTTCTTAAATTTTAATCTTCATAAAAAAGTATGGGACTTTGGTAAGTGGAATGTCAATTTCACCAGCATCATTTACTAAAGAGACTATATTTCTTCCAATGGATGTGTTTGACTCTTTTCTAAAATAAGATGGCTGAGTGTGTTTGCAGTTGTGTCTGCATTTTCTATTCTGTTTCACTGATCCTCTGGTCTGTTTTATTTTTCCCAGTACCTTGCTGATTTTATCACAGTAGCTTTGTAATATAATTTCAAGTCAGGGCTTGTGATGATCTCTGCCTTGTCTTTGTTGCTCAGGACTGCTTTTGCTATTCTAGGTCTCTTCTGGTTCCAAATGAACTTTAGGAAAGTTTTATGTGGTTCTGTGGAGTATGCTAACGGTATTTTAATTGGGAGAACAGAAGGAAATTGTGATGGGGAAAAGGGAAAGGAACAAAGGGAAAAGGAAATATATATATATATATATATATATATATATATATAATAGTTAAGATAGTAATACAGTTAGTTTCTCTTAGTTCATTGAAAAGAAAGGTCTGTGCTAATATTGTTTGGACAATATTTCATGCTTATATATTGTACTCTGAATAACTACTATGTAGACAATAATTTACAGTGTACTAATTATTGTTACTGTCCTACTAGCCTGTTTCAAAACTGCTTTTTTCTCCTTTTTATTTTTTTCTCTTTGAAATAAAAAAAGTGTAGACCTCTACTTTGTAGAGCTGAATCTATGATAAGCATTTCTCTTGATTTGCAAGTTGAGTAAAGATGAAATCCCTCATCTTAGATGGTATAGTTTCTTTCTTATCACACTTTCAAACATGATTAAAAAGAAAATTTAAAACAATGAAAACATACCTCCCACAAAAAAACTCAATTGTGACCTCAGCAGACATAAAAATGGGTCAAGAAAGAATCTGCTCAATGCCTTTTCAGGAAACGGGTACATGTTTAACTTAAATGAGAGGATTTTTTTCTTCACACTGATGAATTGTACTAGATCATATTACATAATGCTTCTGATATCAGGGTAAGGCAATATTTTTGAGTGTATTACATTTGTTACATCACTTAACCTAAAAATAATATGATTAAATAGAAAGTATTTTGTCCACACCAATTGTAAAAATAAGTATAAGTATTCAGTAAAATTCCTGAACATTTAAAGTTACAAAATGGCAAGTTCACAATTTGAAAGTGTAGTCTGATTCCAGCAGCATTATTATTGTTTTCTTACCTTAAGAACTGCTTAGTGATTACAAATATAATATTTTTCTTATATAATTTTACATTTATTTTCCAAACTATAAAATCATTTTCTCTTTAAACAAAATGCCATAACCATACTTAATTCCTATAATTCCTCAATATCATCTAGAAGCCATCTCACTTCTCAAGTTATTCTCAAAATATTTTTTGTGATAAATTTGCTCAATATAGGAGCAGCATTATATCTGGTGGTGATATCCTTTAAATCTGTTGTAATTTAGAAAAAGTCCTTCAATAACAGTCCTTATTTATTTACTAGAGAAGCATGTTCTAGAAAAGTCACTTTTTGTTTAAAAAAAATCATGATACTTCTTCTTGGAAACATTTAAATTTTTCTCTAACCCTATAATTGTCCCTAGAAAAGAAAATCATATCTACAACTTTATATGATTGAATTTCAAGATTTTTGGCAACATTAAATAATGAATAATGATACTCCAATTGTCACAGCCTTTCCCCCTGGGGGTCCGACTTTCTTACAAGTTGGACATTGCATATTTTGTCATGTTCCCATTAATCATTCAGGGTTTCTTGTTTTATGACATAATAAGATATTCTAGGTTCTTATTTTTTCTATTATTGAAACATATTTTTAGGTCTAAATGGTTTTGGTGTCTAGAAGGAGAATTTTAGAGTAGTAATTGTAAGAATGTAGTTTCTAGGCCATTTTAATATTCAGAGCAAGAGAGTATGAATATTTGTGTTATATTTTCAGTTCATTTTTGTCATTCAGCATAAGCACCACGTTTTATAATATTAAACAAAATTAGAATTTTAAAACATATTCTAAAATTAATTTGACATGAATTATAACATAATTTTATAATTATATTATTTTTCTTTTGCTAAAAATATTAACAATTTTAATTTAATTTCTTCTTTAATGTAAAACACATTAATTTCTATATAGCAACCATTAAAATTTTAAAATGGAGGAAAATATTTACAATTTTTGAGGGTTCTTTTCTTAAAGAATATTTTACAAAACTAAATGATATACACAATGAAAAGCCTGCATTATTTGTAAAAATACATTCTCTGATTTAATCTATAGTTTAATCCATAATTTCATCTAATCTGGAGACTTTTTACTATGGAATTTATACTTGAATTTTTCCAATTTATTATGTAAAAAGTTTTCTAGCAGTGCTTTTAGTTTGTAATTCTTATATCATGAACACAACTGAGCAACTTTTTAAATGGTTATTCTTTTTTTGTAATTACATTTTTGGTACATTTAATGTATACATAATGATGACATTCATCACAGAGAATTTGAAACTTTACATGACATATGTTGATTCTTTTATCCCCAATCTGTTACCCTCTTTTCAACCTCTCTTACCCTTATTTACAAAAGCTTTGTTTCCATTTTTCCTCGTATTCTGTTTTTTCTTTTCCCATCCTTCCTTTCCTCTCTCCCTTCTTTGTTCCGTTTCCCATCTGAACATTTTCTTCCTATTTCCCAATATCTATTATATATTTTGATCCTTATTTACCTTTTTGGTTTCTCACACAAGAGAAAAAAATTTGATATTAATTAATTAATTAATTTTTATTCAGAAGAGAATAAAACCAAGTGCTATAAAACAGAATAGAGTCAATCAAAACAAAACAATGAACATGATAGACAACTTCAAAACAACATAAAAGAAAATCAACAATGGTTACCATAATGTCTCTTGTTACCTTCAGAATAACTGCCCATACCATCAGGCATAACAAAATTGAACAAAACAGAACAGAATAAAACCAATCAAAACAAAACAATGAAAGCAATACAGGACTTCAAAACAAGATAGTAAGAAAACTAACAATGGCTACCATAATGCCTCTTGTTATCTTCAAAGTGTCTGCTACACCACCAGACATAATACAAACAAAGCAAAATAGAATAAAATCAATCAAAACAAAACAAAAAAAGCAATACAGGACTTCAAAACAAGATAATAGAAAATCAATAATGGTTACAATAATATATTTTGTTATCGTTGAAATAGCTATCCATGGCATCAAATATAATAAAATCAAACAAAACAAAACAGGATAAAACCAAAATAAACAGAACAATGAAAACAATACGGGATTTCAAAACAGGATAATAGATTAACAATGACCACTGCTTTCCCTTTTTAGACATTTCCTCCTCTTTCACTTTCACAATATCTATTGTGCATTTTGGATTCCACTAACTCCTTTAGTTTTTTATACTAGGGAGTCAACACAATGTTCATCCATGTAACTCTGAATCATTTCACCCATGAGTAAGATTTTAAGTTGTATCCATTTACCTACAAGAGCCTTGAGGTTATCTTTCTCCATAGCTGAGTAGCTTTCCATTGTATAAAAATGTCATATCTTTCTTATCCATTCTGCAGTTGATGGGCACACTATCCCTACTTTTTTCTGGTTCCATGTCACAGGAAGCATTGTTTTCTCTCCTTTGACTTTCAGTCTATGAATTTTCTTTTGAGTTAAATGCGTTTCTTGGATAAAGCATATTGATAGATCCTGTCTCCTGATCTGCTTTGCCTGTGTTTCTTTTCATTGGTGAATTGAGGCCATCTACATTAATGGTTATGACCAACATGCACTGCCTTGTGTCTGCCATGGCCAACAGCACCTGCTTGTCTCTGCCATGATGTTTTCCTGCTATTGGCTGCATACTTTACCCCTTCATTCAATCGTCTGCCCCACTTGGTGATTCCCCCTCTGCCACTGTTCCTGGAGCCATGGCCATTTTTATCTCTCTCTAGTATGCCCTTCAGTGTTCTCTGTAGGATTGGTTTGGTGGTCATGAATTTCTTCAGTAGTTCTTTGACATCAAAGTATCTTATTTCTCCATCAATTTTGAAATATAGTTTGCAAGGAGCAACAATGTGAGTTGGAAGTTGTTTGCTTTCAGGACTTGAAATACTTCACTACAAGCTCTTCTTGACTTGATGATTTGTGTGGAGAAGTCTGTCGTGATTCTGATGGGTTTTCCTTTATAGGTGATCTGTTTCTTTTCTCTCATGGTTTTTAATATTCTATTGTGCTGAATTTCTAGGATCTTGGTTATTATAAGTCTGGGTGTTGATTTATTTTGGTTATGGCTAGCTGGAGTTCTGTATGCCTCACTTATCTGCATGCCGTTTCCCATGCTTGGGAAGTTTCCTGGTATGACTTCTGTAAACAGACTTTTTATTCCATTTGTGTTGACCCCTGCTTTTCATTGACACCTACTATTCTTAAATTATTTTTGTGTTTTCTTGCAGCCATTGAATTGTTATTTCCTGATTCACTGTCATTTTTAAGAGATCTTTCCTTTTTTCATCTCTAGCTGCAAACCTGTCTTCAAGGTCTGAAAGTCTATCTTCGGTTTCTTTCAAGCAGTTTTGCCAACTTTCAATAGAGTTGTTAATTTCCTGGATATCTCTTTGAATCTATTTCATGCATTCTGAATTTTTCATATATTGCTAATTCCAGGTTTCCCTCATATTCCTATGCTCCTCTATTTTTTTTAATCTATGCCTTCTTTAGAGATGCTTAGCAATTCTTTTATTATGTTTTTCTTTTCTTCTTTTACCTGATATAGTGTTTTTATTCTAATTTCTTTTAAACTCCATGAAGTTTTTTTTTTTTTTTACTTCAGTTGCTATCACTTCAGAAACTTCAAGTGTGCAGCTCTCAATCTCTTCTGTATTTACATCTCCTGGACTTGCTCTGCATGGGTTGGAGGTCAGAGACTGCCTTTTGCTTCTTTGTCTTTACATTTTCCTGGGTTCTTCAGGACAAGTTGGTAGAGAGTGGGTGCCAGGCACTTCCCATGTTGGGTACAGTTTCTCCAAAGCATGGCTGTTTGGTTCTTCTGGCCGATGCTGGCTAAGGGTATCCAATGGTGGTCATTGGGTTCGCTGCTATGATGCTGGCTGTTGCTTTTCCCAGACTGCACTATCTGCTGGTGGTGGGAAGCATTCCCAATCACACCTCATGTGTGTGTGGGGGGACAGGGCTGGACTCTGCTTACTGGACTTGAGCTGGTTACCACATAATTTGATATTTAAACATGCATATGCTATTTATTTCACTTAAGAGTATGGTCTCAAGTGCAATCTTTACCTAGAAATGTCATGAGCATATCCTTTAGGTGAGCAATGCTCTATTGTATAAAAAAAATCTTTATCCATTGATCTGATGATTGTCATTGGGCAATATCCAAGATTTAGCT